>JAHHZJ010000274.1:0-95620 GCA_021437245.1 Aegilops speltoides | reverse complement strand
TCTAGGTGTGGCTACACCTTACTTGAAACGCTTCCCCAGCGAAGCATAAGTCAAAACTTCTACCTCGGCGATGGACCCTTCAAGGTGTTAGCATGCTACAACAACAAGCGCCTACAAGCTCGACCTACCAGCGACAAGTACAGCGTGGCGACACCTTCACGTCAAAGACCTCTACGCCTTTCCATGGTGATGAAGAACTAGATCCAAGGTCGGATCCTTTTCGAAGGGAGGGATATGATCGCGGAGCATCCTTCCATCATCCCCATGGACTCTACATCACACCTACAACACCACAAGGACCGATGACTCGAGCACGTGCAGAGCTCTTGAGACCGGTGACATCACTCCTCTCACAACTATCCTTGATTCACAGAGACATGGTTACTACCTCAAATGGAAACTCTATGCATACTCGGGCACCAAGAGGTGACCATGAAGAAGCTGGGAAGCAAGGAGAATCGGAAGTGGAAGACATGCGTGAAAGGCGGAAGGGAAAGCCACAAGTACCGGGGAGGCAGACGATCCGAGACGAAGGCGGACGATCGAGGCGAGCCGGATAATCCGGACCCGGTCAGGGCGATCAGCTAACTCCACCAAACCGCAGAACCTCCAGCTGAAGCGGATCATCCGGACCAGGCCTGGATCATCGGACCCGGGACGTCCGGACCCCGGCCGGGACATCCGGCCCGTCGCCGCCACCAGCCGACCCTCCGGCTCCATAGGGACTCCACCGAATCATCCGGACGGTCCGGATCATCAGACCCTCGTTTGGATCATCCGATGGCAGCTTGTCGGCGCGTGTTGGGCTAAGCCCATATACCGCTCGCCCAGGACTCTATATAGGACCCCTCTCCTCACTTTGAGACTTAGCATTGGATTAGCTCATATTTGTGTGTGAGAGCCTTTGCTCATCCACGGTACTTCTCCCGCGGAGATCGGGACCTCCGTCTAGGAGAAGATCCGCCGGATTCAAGACCCCTATCTGGGAAGATCCCTCGTGGATTCAAGACCTCCTCCGGGAGAAAACGGCTACCTTTGTATCTTTCCTTTGTTGATTTTGGACCATGTATCACTTTCGTGCCGATGATCTAGACCTGCGAAAGATACGTTTGTCCCTACCAGGTTGGCTAATGTCTATAAGCAACATAATCTCAATTTCCTTCAAAAGGAAGTGCCAATGGGTTGAAACTTATGCGAAAAACAACGACAAATGATGTTCTTTGACTTTCGGGCCAAAAAAGTCTGCTTAAGGCTGAATTTGAGGTACTCGGGCCTCTGGCAGCAAGAAAGTATTTTTTGGATTAGCGGCGCTTCGCATGAGCGCATTTAGTACTTATGGGTCCGACCGCGGACTCGAATGACAAAATTATGACCGTTTTAGTGAACATCATCCATTCTATGGCGGTCCTTGAAAGTACTTCATTTTCTCGTGCGCTTTTGCTGATTGCCTTCTTGTCCTCTATAGAGATATATCGTTTCCACATATATATTGACCGATGCAGGAATGCCCTTTTGTTCTTGGCTTTCATGCGCATGAGTTACACATGCCATCCGTGAAAACAAGAGAATAAGGCATATAGCCGCTGGATTTTCTTCAATTCACGGCAAATAAGATTGCTTGGATCATAGACATCTGAGAAAAATACGTTTGTCCCTACGAGGGCTAATGTCTATAAGCAACATAATCTCTCGAATTTCCTTCAAAGGAAGTGCCAATGGGTTGAAACTTGTCGAAAAACAGCGACAAATGATGTTCTTTGACTTTCGAGGCCAAAAGTCATGCTTAAGGCTGAATTTGAGGTACTCGGGCCTCTGGCGGAAGCGGGGTATTTTTTGGATTCATGCTTCGCTTGGCAGACAGTTTAATACTTATGGGTCCGACCACGGACTCAAATGACAAAATTATGACCGTTTTAGTGAACATCTGTCCATTCTATGGCGGTCCTTGAAAGTACTTCATTTTCTCGTGCGCTTTTTGCTGATTGCCCCAAAATTTCTTGTCCTCTATAGAGGAGATATCGTTTCCACATATATATTGACCGATGCAGGGAATGCCCTTTTGTTCTTGGCTTTCCGCAGCGTGAGTTACTGACATGCCATCGGCGAAAACAAGGAGAATAAGGCATATAGCATTGGATTTTCTTCAATTCTGGCCAAATGAGATTGCCGGATCATAGAGCATCTGCGAAAAAATATTTTGTCCCTACCAGGGGCTAATGTCTATAAGCAACATAATCTCTCGAATTTCCTTCAAAGGAAGTGCCAATGGGTTGAAACTTGTGCGAAAAACAGCGACAAATGATGTTCTTTGACTTTCGGGCCAAAAGTCCTGCTTAAGGCTGAATTTGAGGTACTCGGGCCTCTGGCGGAAGCGGGTAGTATTTTTTGGATTCGGCGCTTCGCCGCATGAGCAGTTTAATACTTATGGGTCCGACCACGGACTCGAATGACAAAATTATGACCGTTTTAGTGAACATCTATCCATTCTATGGCGGTCCTTGAAAGTACTTCATTTTCTCGTCGCTTTTGCTGATTGCCCCAAAATTTCTTGTCCTCTATAGAGGAATATCGTTTCCACATATATATTGACCGATGCGGGAATGCCCTTTTGTTCTTGGCTTTCCGCAGCATGAGTTCTGACATGCCATCCGGCGAAAACAAGGAGAATAAGGCATATAACATTGGATTTTCTTCAATTCTGACCAAATGAGATTGCCGGATCATAGAGCATCTGCGAGAATGATACGTTTGTCCCTACCGAGGGCTAATGTCTATAAGCAACATAATCTCTCAATTTCCTTCAAAGGAAGTGCCAATGGGTTGAAACTTATCGAAAAACAACGACGAATGATGTTCTTTGACTTTCGGGGCCAAAAATCATGCTTAAGGCTGAATTTGAGGTACTCAGGCCTCCTCTCGGAGCGGGTAGTATTTTTTGGATTAGCGCGCTCGCCACGAGCAGTTTGAGTACTTATGGGTCCGACCACGGACTCGAATGACAAAATTATGACCGTTTTAGTGAACATCTGTCCATTCTATGGCGGTCCTTGAAAGTACTTCATTTTCTCGTGTGCTTTTGCTGATTGCCCCAAAATTTCTTGTCCTCTATAGAGGAGATATCGTTTCCACATATATATTGACCGATGCAGGGAATGCCCTTTTGTTCTTGGCTTTCCGCAGCGCATGAGTTCTGACATGCCATCGGCGAAAACAAGGAGAATAAGGCATATAGCGCTGGATTTTCTTCAATTCTGACCAAATGAGATTGCCGGATCATAGAGCATCTGCGAAAAGTACGTTTGTCCCTACCGAGGGCTAATGTCTATAAGCAACATAATCTCTCAATTTCCTTCAAAAGGAAGTGCCAATGGGTTGAAACTTGTGCGAAAAACAGCGACAAATGATGTTCTTTGACTTTCGGGCCAAAAGTCCTGCTTAAGGCTGAATTTGAGGTACTCGGGCCTCCTGGCGAGCGGGTAGTATTTTTGGATTCGGCGCTCACATGAGCAGTTTAGTACTTATGGGTCGACACGGACTCGAATGACAAAATTATGACCGTTTTAGTGAACATCTGTCCATTCTATGGCGGTCCTTGAAAGTACTTCATTTTCTCGTGCTTTTTGATTTGCCCCAAAATTTCTTGTCCTCTATAGAGAGATATCGTTTCCACATATATATTGACCGATGCAGGAATGCCCTTTTGTTCTTGGCTTTCCGCGCATGAGTTCTGACATGCCATCCGTGAAAACAAGGAGAATAAGGCATATAGCATTGGATTTTCTTCAATTCTGCCCAATGAGATTGCCGGATCATAGAGCATCTGCGAAAAATGCGTTTGTCCCTACCGAGGGCTAATGTCTATAAAAACATAATCTCTCATTTCCTTCAAAAGGAAGTGCCAATGGGTTGAAACTTGTGCGAAAAACAGCGACAAATGATGTTCTTTGACTTTCGAGGCCAAAAATCATGCTTAAGGCTGAATTTGAGGTACTCGGGCCTCTGGCGGAAGCGGTAGTATTTTTGGATTCGCGCGCTTCGCCGTGAGCAGTTTAGTACTTATGGGTCCGACCACGGACTCAAATGACAAAATTATGACCGTTTTAGTGAACATCTGTCCATTCTATGGCGGTCCTTGAAAGTACTTCATTTTCTCGTGCGCTTTTTGCGATTGCCCAAAATTTCTTGTCCTCTATAGAGGAGATATCGTTTCCACATATATATTGACCGATGCAGGAATGCCCTTTTGTTCTTGGCTTTCCGCGCGCGAGAGTTCTGACATGCCATCCGTGAAAACAAGGAGAATAAGGCATATAGCCATTGGATTTTCTTCAATTCTGGCCAAATGAGATTGCCGGATCATAGAGCATCTGCAGAAAGGTATGTTTGTCCCTACCGAGGGCTAATGTCTATAAGCAACATAATCTCTCGAATTTCCTTCAAAGGAAGTGCCAATGGGTTGAGAACTTGTGCGAAAAACAGCGACGAATGATGTTCTTTGACTTTCGGGGCCAAAAGTCCTGCTTAAGGCTGAATTTGAGGTACTCCGGGCCTCTGGCGGAGCGTGGAGTATTTTTGGATTCGCGCGCTCGCGCTTGCGGCAGTTTAGTACTTATGGGTCCGACCACGGACTCGAATGACAAAATTATGACCGTTTTAGTGAACATCTGTCCATTCTATGGCAGTCCTTGAAAGTACTTCATTTTCTCGTGCGCTTTTTGCCTGATTGCCCCAAAATTTCTTGTCCTCTATAGAGCAGATATCGTTTCCACATATATATTGACCGATGCCAGGAATGCCCTTTTGTTCTTGGCTTTCACGCGCATGAGTTACAGCATGCCATCCGCGAAAACAAGGAGAATAAGGCATATAGCGCTGGATTTTCTTCAATTCTGGCCAAATAAGATTGCCGGATCATAGAGCATCTGCGAGAAAGAATACGTTTGTCCCTACCGAGGCTAATGTCTATAAGCAACATAATCTCAATTTCCTTCAAAAGGAAGTGCCAATGGGTTGAAACTTGTCGAAAAACAGCGACGAATGATGTTCTTTGACTTTCGGGGCCAAAAATCACCTTAAGGCTGAATTTGAGGTACTCCGGCCTCTGGCATGAGCGGTATTTTTTGGATTCGCGCGCTCACATGAGCAGTTTGAGTACTTATGGGTCCGACACGGACTCGAATGACAAAATTATGACCGTTTTAGTGAACATCTGTCCATTCTATGGCGGTCCTTGAAAGTACTTCATTTTCTCGTGTGCTTTTGCTGATTGCCCCAAAATTTCTTGTCCTCTATAGAGGATATCGTTTCCACATATATATTGACCGATGCGAGGAATGCCCTTTTGTTCTTGGCTTTCCGCGCATGAGTTCTGACATGCCATCCGTGAAAACAAGGAGAATAAGGCATATAGCCGCTGGATTTTCTTCAATTCTGGCCAAATGAGATTGCGGATCATAGAGCATCTGCGAAAGATACGTTTGTCCCTACCAGAGGGCTAATGTCTATAAGCAACATAATCTCTCGAATTTCCTTCAAAGGAAGTGCCAATGGGTTGAAACTTGTCGAAAAACAGCGACGAATGATGTTCTTTGACTTTCGGGGCAAAAATCCTGCAAGGCTGAATTTGAGGTACTCGGGGCCTCTGGCGGAGCGGGGAGTATTTTTGGATTCAGCGCTCTCATGGAGCAGTTTAGTACTTATGGGTCGACCACGGACTCGAATGACAAAATTATGACCGTTTTAGTGAACATCTGTCCATTCTATGGCGGTCCTTGAAAGTACTTCATTTTCTCGTGCGCTTTTGCTGATTGCCCCAAAATTTCTTGTCCTCTATAGAGGAGATATCGTTTCCACATATATATTGACCGATGCGGGAATGCCCTTTTGTTCTTGGCTTTCCGCGCATGAGTTCTGACATGCCATCCGTGAAAACAAGGAGAATAAGGCATATAGCATGGATTTTCTTCAATTCTGACCAAATGAGATTGCCGGATCATAGAGCATCTGCGAGAAAATCGTTTGTCCCTACCAGGGGCTAATGTCTATAAAAACATAATCTCTCAATTTCCTTCAAAAGGAAGTGCCAATGGGTTGAAAACTTGTGCGAAAAACAGCGACGATTGATGTTCTTTGACTTTCAAGGCCAAAAAACCATGCTTAAGGCTGAATTTAAGGGTACTCCATGCCTCCTGGCGGAAGCGGGTAGTATTTTTTGGATTCACGCGCTCGCCGCGAGCAGTTTGAGTACTTATGGGTCCGACACGGACTCCGAATGACAAAATTAGGACCGTTTTAGTGAACATCTGTCCATTCTATGGCAGTCCTTGAAAGTACTTCATTTTCTCGTCGCTTTTGCTGATTGCCCAAAATTTCTTGTCCTCTATAGAGGAGATATCGTTTCCACATATATATTGACCGATGCAGGAATGCCCTTTTGTTCTTGGCTTTCCGCGCATGAGTTCTGACATGCCATCCGCGAAAACAAGGAGAATAAGGCATATAGCCGTGGATTTTCTTCAATTCTGACCAAATGAGATTGCCGGATCATAGAGCATCTGCGAAAGGTATGTTTGTCCCTACCAGGGGCTAATGTCTATAAGCAACATAATCTCTCGAATTCCTTCAAAGGAAGTGCCAATGGGTTGAAACTTGTCGAAAAACAGCGACGAATGATGTTCTTTGACTTTCGGGGCCAAAAGTCCTGCTTAAGGCTGAATTTGAGGTACTCCGGCCTCTGGCGCAAGCGTGGAGTATTTTTTGGATTCAGCGCGCTCGCTGCTGAGCAGTTTGAGTACTTATGGGTCCGACCACGGACTCGAATGACAAAATTATGACCGTTTTAGTGAACATCTGTCCATTCTATGGCGATCCTTGAAAGTACTTCATTTTCTCGTGCGCTTTTTGCACGATTGCCCCAAAATTTCTTGTCCTCTATAGAGGAGATATCGTTTCCACATATATATTGACCGATGCAGGAATGCCCTTTTGTTCTTGGCTTTCATGCGCATGAGTTACAACATGCCATCCGTGAAAACAAGGAGAATAAGGCATATAGCATTTGGATTTTCTTCAATTCTGACCAAATGAGATTGCCGGATCATAGAGCATCTGCGAGAAAATCGTTTGTCCCTACCGAGGGCTAATGTCTATAAGCAACATAATCTCTCAATTTCCTTCAAAGGAAGTGCCAATGGGTTGAAACTTGTGAAAAAACAGCGACGACTGATGTTCTTTGACTTTCAAGGCCAAAAAATCATGCTTAAGGCTGAATTTAAGGGTACTCCAAGCCTCCTGGCGGAAGCGGGTAGTATTATTTGGATTCACGCGCTCGCTGTGAGCAGTTTGAGTACTTATGGGTCTGACACGGACTCCGAATGACAAAATTAGGACCGTTTTAGTGAACATCTGTCCATTCTATGGCAGTCCTTGAAAGTACTTCATTTTCTCGTGCGCTTTTTGCCTGATTGCCCCAAAATTTCTTGTCCACTATAGAGGAGATATCGTTTCCACATATATATTGACCGATGCCAGGAATGCCCTTTTGTTCTTGGCTTTCATGCGCGTGAGTTCTGACATGCCATCCGGCGAAAACAAGGAGAATAAGGCATATAGCTTGGATTTTCTTCAATTCTGACCAAATGAGATTGCCGGATCATAGAGCATCTGCGAGAAGTATCGTTTGTCCCTACCGAGGGCTAATGTCTATAAGCAACATAATCTCTCAATTTCCTTCAAAGGAAGTGCCAATGGGTTGAAACTTGTCGAAAAACAGCGACGAATGATGTTCTTTGACTTTCGGGGCCAAAAATCATGCTTAAGGCTGAATTTGAGGTACTCGGGCCTCTGGCGGAGCGGGAGTATTTTTGGATTAGCGCGCTCACGCGAGCAGTTTGAGTACTTATGGGTCGACACGGACTCGAATGACAAAATTATGACCGTTTTAGTGAACATCTGTCCATTCTATGGCGGTCCTTGAAAGTACTTCATTTTCTCGTCGCTTTTGCTGATTGCCCCAAAATTTCTTGTCCTCTATAGAGAATATCGTTTCCACATATATATTGACCGATGCAGGGAATGCCCTTTTGTTCTTGGCTTTCACGCATGAGTTACAGCATGCCATCCGTGAAAACAAGGAGAATAAGGCATATAGCCGCTGGATTTTCTTCAATTCTGACCAAATGAGATTGCCGGATCATAGAGCATCTGCGAAAAATATGTTTGTCCCTACCGAGGGGCTAATGTCTATAAGCAACATAATCTCTCGAATTTCCTTCAAAAGGAAGTGCCAATGGGTTGAAACTTGTCGAAAAACAGCGACGAATGATGTTCTTTGACTTTCGGGCCAAAAAGTCATGCTTAAGGCTGAATTTGAGGTACTCCGGGCCTCTGGCGGAAGCGGGTAGTATTTTTTGGATTAGCGCTCTCTCATGTGACAGTTTAATACTTATGGGTCCGACCACGGACTCGAATGACAAAATTATGACCGTTTTAGTGAACATCTGTCCATTCTATGGCGGTCCTTGAAAGTACTTCATTTTCTCGTGCGCTTTTTGCTGATTGCCCCAAAATTTCTTGTCCTCTATAGAGAATATCGTTTCCACATATATATTGACCGATGCGAGGAATGCCCTTTTGTTCTTGGCTTTCCGCGCGCATGAGTTCTGACATGCCATCCGGCGAAAACAAGGAGAATAAGGCATATAGCCGCTGGATTTTCTTCAATTCTGACCAAATGAGATTGCCGGATCATAGAGCATCTGCGAAAAGATACGTTTGTCCCTACCGGGGGCTAATGTCTATAAGCAACATAATCTCTGAATTTCCTTCAAAGGAAGTGCCAATGGGTTGAAACTTGTCGAAAACAGCGACAAATGATGTTCTTTGACTTTCGGGGCCAAAAATCATGCTTAAGGCTGAATTTGAGGTACTCCGGGCCTCTGGCGGAAGCGAGTAGTATTTTTTGGATTCGCGCTTCGCTTGCGTGAGCAGTTTAGTACTTATGGGTCCGACCACGGACTCAAATGACAAAATTATGACCGTTTTAGTGAACATCTGTCCATTCTATGGCGGTCCTTGAAAGTACTTCATTTTCTCGTCGCTTTTTGCTGATTGCCCCAAAATTTCTTGTCCTCTATAGAGGAGATATCGTTTCCACATATATATTGACCGATGCAGGAATGCCCTTTTGTTCTTGGCTTTCCGCAGCGTGAGTTCTGACATGCCATCCGGTGAAAACAAGGAGAATAAGGCATATAGCCGTGGATTTTCTTCAATTCTGGCCAAATAAGATTGCCGGATCATAGAGCATCTGCGAGAAAGGTATGTTTGTCCCTACCGAGGGGCTAATGTCTATAAGCAACATAATCTCTCGAATTTCCTTCAAAGGAAAGTGCCAATGGGTTGAAACTTGTCGAAAAACAATGACGAATGATGTTCTTTGACTTTCGGGGCCAAAAGTCCTGCTAAGGCTGAATTTGAGGTACTCCGGGCCTCTGGCGGAGCGTGGAGTATTTTTGGATTCGCGCTTCGCTCGCTGCGAGCAGTTTAGTACTTATGGGTCCGACCACGGACTCGAATGACAAAATTATGACCGTTTTAGTGAACATCATGTCCATTCTATGGCGGTCCTTGAAAGTACTTCATTTTCTCGTGCGCTTTTGCTGATTGCCCCAAAATTTCTTGTCCTCTATAGAGAATATCGTTTCCACATATATATTGACCGATGCGGGAATGCCCTTTTGTTCTTGGCTTTCACGCGCGTGAGTTACTGACATGCCATCCGTGAAAACAAGGAGAATAAGGCATATAGCGCTGGGATTTTCTTCAATTCTGACCAAATGAGATTGCGGATCATAGAGCATCTGCGAGAAAGTGCGTTTGTCCCTACCGGGGGCTAATGTCTATAAGCAACATAATCTCTCAATTTCCTTCAAAGGAAGTGCCAATGGGTTGAAACTTGTGCGAAAAACAGCGACAAATGATGTTCTTTGACTTTCGGGGCAAAAAGTCATGCTTAAGGCTGAATTTGAGGTACTCGGGCCTCTGGCGGAGCGGGTAGTATTTTTTGGATTCGCGCTCGCATGTGAGCAGTTGAGTACTTATGGGTCGACCACGGACTCGAATGACAAAATTATGACCGTTTTAGTGAACATCTGTCCATTCTATGGCGGTCCTTGAAAGTACTTCATTTTCTCGTCGCTTTTTGCTGATTGCCCCAAAATTTCTTGTCCTCTATAGAGGAGATATCGTTTCCACATATATATTGACCGATGCAGGGAATGCCCTTTTGTTCTTGGCTTTCATGCGCATGAGTTCTGACATGCCATCCGGCGAAAACAAGGAGAATAAGGCATATAGCATTGGATTTTCTTCAATTCTGACCAAATGAGATTGCCGGATCATAGAGCATCTGCGAAAGGTGCGTTTGTCCCTACCGGGGCTAATGTCTATAAGCAACATAATCTCTCGAATTTCCTTCAAAAGGAAGTGCCAATGGGTTGAAACTTGTCGAAAACAGCGACAAATGATGTTCTTTGACTTTCGGGGCCAAAAGTCCTGCTTAAGGCTGAATTTGAGGTACTCCGGGCCTCTGGCGGAGCGGGTAGTATTTTTTGGATTCGCGCTACTCGCATGAGCAGTTTGAGTACTTATGGGTCCGACACGGACTCGAATGACAAAATTATGACCGTTTTAGTGAACATCTGTCCATTCTATGGCGGTCCTTGAAAGTACTTCATTTTCTCGTCGCTTTTGCTGATTGCCCCAAAATTTCTTGTCCTCTATAGAGAGATATCGTTTCCACATATATATTGACCGATGCAGGGAATGCCCTTTTGTTCTTGGCTTTCACGCGCATGAGTTACTGACATGCCATCCGTGAAAACAAGGAGAATAAGGCATATAGCCGCTGGATTTTCTTCAATTCTGACCAAATGAGATTGCCGGATCATAGAGCATCTGCGAGAAAGGTATGTTTGTCCCTACCGAGGGCTAATGTCTATAAGCAACATAATCTCTCAATTTCCTTCAAAAGGAAGTGCCAATGGGTTGAAACTTGTCGAAAAACAACGACAAATGATGTTCTTTGACTTTCGGGGCCAAAAATCATGCTTAAGGCTGAATTTGAGGTACTCCGGCCTCTGGCGGAAGCGGGTAGTATTTTTTGGATTCAGCGCTCACATGAGCAGTTTGAGTACTTATGGGTCCGACCACGGACTCGAATGACAAAATTATGACCGTTTTAGTGAACATCTGTCCATTCTATGGCGTCCTTGAAAGTACTTCATTTTCTCGTGCGCTTTTTGCTGATTGCCCCAAAATTTCTTGTCCTCTATAGAGGAGATATCGTTTCCACATATATATTGACCGATGCAGGGAATGCCCTTTTGTTCTTGGCTTTCCGCAGCATGAGTTCTGACATGCCATCCGTGAAAACAAGGAGAATAAGGCATATAGCCGCTGGATTTTCTTCAATTCTGACCAAATGAGATTGCCGGATCATAGAGCATCTGCGAAAAGATACGTTTGTCCCTACCGAGGGGCTAATGTCTATAAGCAACATAATCTCTCGAATTTCCTTCAAAGGAAGTGCCAATGGGTTGAAACTTGCGAAAAACAGCGACAAATGATGTTCTTTGACTTTCGGGGCCAAAAATCCTGCTTAAGGCTGAATTTGAGGTACTCGGGCCTCTGGCGAGCGGTAGTATTTTTGGATTCACGCTCTCTTGCTTGAGCAGTTTGAGTACTTATGGGTCCGACCACGGACTCGAATGACAAAATTATGACCGTTTTAGTGAACATCTGTCCATTCTATGGCGGTCCTTGAAAGTACTTCATTTTCTCGTCGCTTTTTGCTGATTGCCCCAAAATTTCTTGTCCTCTATAGAGGAGATATCGTTTCCACATATATATTGACCGATGCAGGGAATGCCCTTTTGTTCTTGGCTTTCCGCAGCATGAGTTCTGACATGCCATCCGTGAAAACAAGGAGAATAAGGCATATAGCATTTGGATTTTCTTCAATTCTGGCCAAATGAGATTGCCGGATCATAGAGCATCTGCAGAAAGGGTACGTTTGTCCCTACCAGGGTGGCTAATGTCTATAAGCAACATAATCTCGAATTTCCTTCAAAAGGAAGTGCCAATGGGTTCAGAAACTTGTCTGAAAAACAGCGACAAATGATGTTCTTTGACTTTCAGGGCCAGAAAATCATGCTTAAGGCTGAATTTGAGGGTACTCCGGGCCTCCTGGCGGAAGCGGGTAGTATTTTTTGGATTCGCGCGCTCGCCGTGAGCAGTTTGAGTACTTATGGGTCCGACACGGACTACAAATGACAAAATTATGACCGTTTTAGTGAACATCATCCATTCTATGGCGGTCCTTGAAAGTACTTCATTTTCTCGTCGCTTTTGCTGATTGCCCCAAAATTTCTTGTCCTCTATAGAGGAGATATCGTTTCCACATATATATTGACCGATGCGGGAATGCCCTTTTGTTCTTGGCTTTCACGCGCATGAGTTACTGACATGCCATCCGGCGAAAACAAGGAGAATAAGGCATATAGCCATGGATTTTCTTCAATTCTGACCAAATGAGATTGCCGGATCATAGAGCATCTGCGAAAGGTATGTTTGTCCCTACCGAGGGGCTAATGTCTATAAGCAACATAATCTCTCGAATTTCCTTCAAAGGAAGTGCCAATGGGTTGAAACTTGTCGAAAAACAGCGACGAATGATGTTCTTTGACTTTCAGGGCCAAAAGTCCTGCTTAAGGCTGAATTTGAGGTACTCGGGCCTCTGGCGGAAGCGGGTAGTATTTTTGGATTCGCGCTCTTGCGAGCAGTTTAATACTTATGGGTCCGACACGGACTCGAATGACAAAATTATGACCGTTTTAGTGAACATCTGTCCATTCTATGGCGGTCCTTGAAAGTACTTCATTTTCTCGTCGCTTTTGCTGATTGCCCCAAAATTTCTTGTCCTCTATAGAGGAGATATCGTTTCCACATATATATTGACCGATGCGAGAATGCCCTTTTGTTCTTGGCTTTCCGCGCATGAGTTACTGACATGCCATCCGTGAAAACAAGGAGAATAAGGCATATAGCCGCTGGATTTTCTTCAATTCTGACCAAATGAGATTGCCGGATCATAGAGCATCTGCGAAAAGATACGTTTGTCCCTACCGAGGGCTAATGTCTATAAGCAACATAATCTCTCGAATTTCCTTCAAAAGAAAGTGCCAATGGGTTGAAACTTGTCGAAAAACAGCGACGAATGATGTTCTTTGACTTTCAGGGCCAAAAAATCCTGCTTAAGGCTGAATTTGAGGGTACTCTGGGCCTCCTGGCGGTAGCGGGTAGTATTTTTTGGATTCGGCGCTCGCCGCGAGCAGTTTGAGTACTTATGGGTCCGACCACGGACTCGAATGACAAAATTATGACCGTTTTAGTGAACATCTGTCCATTCTATGGCGGTCCTTGAAAGTACTTCATTTTCTCGTGCGCTTTTGCTGATTGCCCCAAAATTTCTTGTCCTCTATAGAGGAGATATCGTTTCCACATATATATTGACCGATGCGAGAATGCCCTTTTGTTCTTGGCTTTCCGCGCATGAGTTACAGACATGCCATCCGCGAAAACAAGGAGAATAAGGCATATAGCATTGGATTTTCTTCAATTCTGACCAAATGAGATTGCCGGATCATAGAGCATCTGCGAAAGGTATGTTTGTCCCTACCGGGGGGCTAATGTCTATAAGCAACATAATCTCTCATTTCCTTCAAAGGAAGTGCCAATGGGTTGAAACTTGTCGAAAAACAGCGACAAATGATGTTCTTTGACTTTCGGGGCCAAAAGTCCTGCTTAAGGCTGAATTTGAGGTACTCGGGCCTCTGGCGGAAGCGGGTAGTATTTTTTGGATTAGCGCTTCGCCATGAGCAGTTTAAGTACTTATGGGTCGACCACGGACTCGAATGACAAAATTATGACCGTTTTAGTGAACATCATCCATTCTATGGCGGTCCTTGAAAGTACTTCATTTTCTCGTGCGCTTTTGCTGATTGCCCCAAAATTTCTTGTCCTCTATAGAGGAGATATCGTTTCCACATATATATTGACCGATGCAGGGAATGCCCTTTTGTTCTTGGCTTTCCGCAGCATGAGTTCTGACATGCCATCCGTGAAAACAAGGAGAATAAGGCATATAGCCGCTGGATTTTCTTCAATTCTGGCCAAATGAGATTGCCGGATCATAGAGCATCTGCGAAAGATCGTTTGTCCCTACCGAGGGCTAATGTCTATAAGCAACATAATCTCTCGAATTTCCTTCAAAGGAAGTGCCAATGGGTTGAAACTTGTGCGAAAAACAGCGACAAATGATGTTCTTTGACTTTCGGGCCAAAAATCCTGCTTAAGGCTGAATTTGAGGTACTCGGGCCTCTGGCGGAAGCGGGTAGTATTTTTGGATTCACGCTTCGCGCCAAGCAGTTTGAGTACTTATGGGTCCGACACGGACTCGAATGACAAAATTATGACCGTTTTAGTGAACATCTGTCCATTCTATGGCGTCCTTGAAAGTACTTCATTTTCTCGTCGCTTTTTGCTGATTGCCCCAAAATTTCTTGTCCTCTATAGAGGAGATATCGTTTCCACATATATATTGACCGATGCAGGAATGCCCTTTTGTTCTTGGCTTTCATGCGCGTGAGTTCTGACATGCCATCCGTGAAAACAAGGAGAATAAGGCATATAGCGCTGGATTTTCTTCAATTCTGGCCAAATGAGATTGCCGGATCATAGAGCATCTGCGAAGATACGTTTGTCCCTACCGGGGGGCTAATGTCTATAAGCAACATAATCTCTCGAATTTCCTTCAAAGGAAGTGCCAATGGGTTGAAAACTTGTCGAAAAACAGCGACGAATGATGTTCTTTGACTTTCGGGGCCAAAAATCATGCTTAAGGCTGAATTTGAGGTACTCCGGGCCTCTGGCGGAAGCGGGTAGTATTTTTTGGATTAGCGCTTCACTTGAGCAGTTTGAGTACTTATGGGTCCGACCACGGACTCGAATGACAAAATTATGACCGTTTTAGTGAACATCTGTCCATTCTATGGCAGTCCTTGAAAGTACTTCATTTTCTCGTCGCTTTTTGCTGATTGCCCCAAAATTTCTTGTCCTCTATAGAGGAGATATCGTTTCCACATATATATTGACCGATGCAGGAATGCCCTTTTGTTCTTGGCTTTCATGCGCGTGAGTTACTGACATGCCATCCGTGAAAACAAGGAGAATAAGGCATATAGCGCTGGATTTTCTTCAATTCTGACCAAATGAGATTGCCGGATCATAGAGCATCTGCGAAAGATACGTTTGTCCCTACCGGGGCTAATGTCTATAAGCAACATAATCTCTCAATTTCCTTCAAAAGGAAGTGCCAATGGGTTGAAACTTGTCGAAAAACAGCGATGAATGATGTTCTTTGACTTTCGGGGCCAAAAATCATGCTTAAGGCTGAATTTGAGGTACTCGGGCCTCTGGCGGAAGCGGGTAGTATTTTTGGATTCGCGCTCTCACATGAGCAGTTTGAGTACTTATGGGTCCGACACGGACTCGAATGACAAAATTATGACCGTTTTAGTGAACATCTGTCCATTCTATGGCGGTCCTTGAAAGTACTTCATTTTCTCGTCGCTTTTTGCTGATTGCCCCAAAATTTCTTGTCCTCTATAGAGGAGATATCGTTTCCACATATATATTGACCGATGCAGGGAATGCCCTTTTGTTCTTGGCTTTCATGCGCGCATGAGTTCTGACATGCCATCCGGCGAAAACAAGGAGAATAAGGCATATAGCATGCTGGATTTTCTTCAATTCTGACCAAATGAGATTGCCGGATCATAGAGCATCTGCGAGAAAGTACGTTTGTCCCTACCGAGGCTAATGTCTATAAGCAACATAATCTCTCGAATTCCCTTCAAAAGGAAGTGCCAATGGGTTCAGAAACTTGTCTGAAAAACAGCGACAAATGATGTTCTTTGACTTTCAGGGCCAAAAATCCCGCTTAAGGCTTAATTTGAGGGTAATTCGGGCCTCCTAGCGGAAGCGGGTAGTATTTTTTGGATTCGCGCGCTCACCGCGAACAGTTTGAGTACTTATGGGTCTGACACGGACTCCGAATGACAAAATTATGACCGTTTTAGTGAACATCTGTCCATTCTATGGCAGTTCTTGAAAGTACTTCATTTTCTCGTGCGCTTTTTCCTGATTGCCCCAAAATTTCTTGTCCTCTACAGAGGAGATATCGTTTCCACATATATATTGATCGATGCCAGGAATGCCCTTTTGTTCTTGGCTTTCCAGCGCTGAGTTCTGACATGCCATCCGGCGAAAACAAGGAGAATAAGGCATATAGCGCTGGATTTTCTTCAATTCTGACCAAATGAGATTGCGGATCATAGAGCATCTGCGAAAGGTACGTTTGTCCCTACCGAGGGGCTAATGTCTATAAGCAACATAATCTCTCAATTTCCTTCAAAAGGAAGTGCCAATGGGTTGAAACTTGTCGAAAAACAGCGACAAATGATGTTCTTTGACTTTCGGGGCCAAAAATCATGCTTAAGGCTGAATTTGAGGTACTCCGGGCCTCTGGCGGAAGCGGGTAGTATTTTTTGATTCAGCGCGCTCATGAGCAGTTTAATACTTATGGGTCCGACCACGGACTCGAATGACAAAATTATGACCGTTTTAGTGAACATCTGTCCATTCTATGGCGGTCCTTGAAAGTACTTCATTTTCTCGTGCGCTTTTGCTGATTGCCCCAAAATTTCTTGTCCTCTATAGAGGAGATATCGTTTCCACATATATATTGACCGATGCGGGAATGCCCTTTTGTTCTTGGCTTTCAGCAGCATGAGTTCTGACATGCCATCCGTGAAAACAAGGAGAATAAGGCATATAGCATTGGATTTTCTTCAATTCTGGCCAAATGAGATTGCCGGATCATAGAGCATCTGCGAAAGTATGCGTTTGTCCCTACCGGGGGCTAATGTCTATAAGCAACATAATCTCTGAATTTCCTTCAAAGGAAGTGCCAATGGGTTGAAACTTGTCGAAAAACAGCGACAAATGATGTTCTTTGACTTTCGGGGCCAAAAGTCATGCTTAAGGCTGAATTTGAGGTACTCCGGGCCTCTGGCGGAAGCGGGTAGTATTTTTGGATTCGCGCTTTCGCCGTGAGCAGTTTAGTACTTATGGGTCCGACCACGGACTCGAAATGACAAAATTATGACCGTTTTAGTGAACATCTGTCCATTCTATGGCGGTCCTTGAAAGTACTTCATTTTCTCGTGCGCTTTTGCTGATTGCCCCAAAATTTCTTGTCCTCTATAGAGGAGATATCGTTTCCACATATATATTGACCGATGCGAGAATGCCCTTTTGTTCTTGGCTTTCCGCGCGCATGAGTTCTGACATGCCATCCGGTGAAAACAAGGAGAATAAGGCATATAGCCGCTGGATTTTCTTCAATTCTGACCAAATGAGATTGCCGGATCATAGAGCATCTGCGAAAAGGTACGTTTGTCCCTACCGAGGGGCTAATGTCTATAAGCAACATAATCTCTCATTTCCTTCAAAGGAAGTGCCAATGGGTTGAAACTTGTCTAAAAACAGCGACGAATGATGTTCTTTGACTTTCAGGGCCAAAAACGCCTGCTTAAGGCTGAATTTGAGGGTACTCCGGGCTCCTGGCGGAAGCAGGGAGTATTTTTTGGATTCACGTGCTCGCTGCGAGCAGTTTGAGTACTTATGGGTCCGACACAGACTCCGAATGACAAAATTATGACTGTTTTAGTGAACATTTGTCCATTCTATGGCAGTCCTTGAAAGTACTTCATTTTCTCGTGCGCTTTTCGCCTGATTGCCCCAAAATTTCTTTTCCTCTATAGAGGATATATCATTTCCACATATATATAGACCGATGCAGGAATGCCCTTTTGTTCTTGGCTTTCACGCGCGTGAGTTCTGACATGCCATCCGGCGAAAACAAGGAGAATAAGGCATATAGCCGCTGGATTTTCTTCAATTCTGACCAAATAAGATTGCGGGATCATAGAGCATCTGCGAAAAATGCGTTTGTCCCTACCAGGTGGGCTAATGTCTATAAGCAACATAATCTCTCGAATTTCCTTCAAAAGAAAGTGCCAATGAGTTCAGAAACTTGTCTTAAAAAACAGCGACGACTGATGTTCTTTGACTTTCAAGGCCAAAAAACCATGCTTAAGGCTGAATTTAAGGGTACTCCATGCCTCCTGGCGGAAGCGGGTAGTATTTTTTGGATTCACGCGCTCGCCGCGAGCAGTTTGAGTACTTATGGGTCCGACACGGACTCCGAATGACAAAATTAGGACCGTTTTAGTGAACATCTGTCCATTCTATGGCAGTCCTTGAAAGTACTTCATTTTCTCGTGCGCTTTTTGCCTGATTGCCCCAAAATTTCTTGTCCACTATAGAGGAGATATCGTTTCCACATATATATTGGCCGATGCCAGAATGCCCTTTTGTTCTTGGCTTTCACGCGCATGAGTTACTGACATGCCATCCGGCGAAAACAAGGAGAATAAGGCATATAGCGCTGGATTTTCTTCAATTCTGACCAAATGAGATTGCCGGATCATAGAGCATCTGCGAGAAAGGTATGTTTGTCCCTACCGGGGGCTAATGTCTATAAGCAACATAATCTCTCAATTTCCTTCAAAAGGAAGTGCCAATGGGTTGAAACTTGTCGAAAAACAGCGACAAATGATGTTCTTTGACTTTCGGGGCCAAAAGTCATGCTTAAGGCTGAATTTGAGGTACTCCGGGCCTCTGGCGGAAGCGGGTAGTATTTTTTGGATTCGCGGCGCTCTCGCATGAGCAGTTTAGTACTTATGGGTCCGACACGGACTCGAATGACAAAATTATGACCGTTTTAGTGAACATCTGTCCATTCTATGGCGGTCCTTGAAAGTACTTCATTTTCTCGTGCGCTTTTTGCTGATTGCCCCAAAATTTCTTGTCCTCTATAGAGGAGATATCGTTTCCACATATATATTGACCGATGCGGGGAATGCCCTTTTGTTCTTGGCTTTCCGCGCGTGAGTTCTGACATGCCATCCGTGAAAACAAGGAGAATAAGGCATATAGCGCTGGATTTTCTTCAATTCTGACCAAATGAGATTGCCGGATCATAGAGCATCTGCGAGAAAGGTATGTTTGTCCCTACCGAGGGCTAATGTCTATAAGCAACATAATCTCTCAATTTCCTTCAAAAGGAAGTGCCAATGGGTTGAAACTTGTCGAAAAACAGCGACAAATGATGTTCTTTGACTTTCGGGCCAAAAATCCTGCTTAAGGCTGAATTTGAGGTACTCCGGGCCTCTGGCGGAAGCGGGTAGTATTTTGGATTCGCGCTCACCATGAGCAGTTTGAGTACTTATGGGTCCGACCACGGACTCGAATGACAAAATTATGACCGTTTTAGTGAACATCTGTCCATTCTATGGCAGTCCTTGAAAGTACTTCATTTTCTCGTCGCTTTTGCTGATTGCCCCAAAATTTCTTGTCCTCTATAGAGAGATATCGTTTCCACATATATATTGACCGATGCGGGAATGCCCTTTTGTTCTTGGCTTTCCACAGCATGAGTTCTGACATGCCATCCGGCGAAAACAAGGAGAATAAGGCATATAGCGCTGGATTTTCTTCAATTCTGACCAAATGAGATTGCGGATCATAGAGCATCTGCGAGAAAATACGTTTGTCCCTACCGAGGGCTAATGTCTATAAGCAACATAATCTCTCGAATTTCCTTCAAAAGGAAGTGCCAATGGGTTCAGAAACTTGTCTGAAAAACAGCGACAAATGATGTTCTTTGACTTTCAGGGCCAAAAATCCTGCTTAAGGCTGAATTTGAGGGTACTCCGGGCCTCCTGGCGGAAGCGGGTAGTATTTTTGGATTCACGCTCGCTTGTGAGCAGTTTAATACTTATGGGTCCGACCACGGACTCGAATGACAAAATTATGACCGTTTTAGTGAACATCTGTCCATTCTATGGCAGTCCTTGAAAGTACTTCATTTTCTCGTGCGCTTTTTGCCTGATTGCCCCAAAATTTCTTGTCCTCTATAGAGGAGATATCGTTTCCACATATATATTGACCGATGCAGGGAATGCCCTTTTGTTCTTGGCTTTCCGCAGCATGAGTTCTGCATGCCATCCGGCGAAAACAAGGAGAATAAGGCATATAGCATGGATTTTCTTCAATTCTGGCCAAATGAGATTGCCGGATCATAGAGCATCTGCGAGAAAGGTATGTTTGTCCCTACCGAGGGGCTAATGTCTATAAGCAACATAATCTCTCAATTTCCTTCAAAGGAAGTGCCAATGGGTTGAAACTTGTCGAAAAACAGCGACAAATGATGTTCTTTGACTTTCGGGGCCAAAAATCATGCTTAAGGCTGAATTTGAGGTACTCGGGCCTCTGGCGAAGCGGGTAGTATTTTTTGGATTCGCGCTCGCTCATGAGCAGTTTAGTACTTATGGGTCCGACACGGACTCGAATGACAAAATTATGACCGTTTTAGTGAACATCTGTCCATTTCTATGGCGGTCCTTGAAAGTACTTCATTTTCTCGTCGCTTTTGCTGATTGCCCCAAAATTTCTTGTCCTCTATAGAGGAATATCGTTTCCACATATATATTGACCGATGCAGGGAATGCCCTTTTGTTCTTGGCTTTCACGCGCATGAGTTCTGACATGCCATCCGTGAAAACAAGGAGAATAAGGCATATAGCCGCTGGATTTTCTTCAATTCTGACCAAATGAGATTGCCGGATCATAGAGCATCTGCGAGAATACGTTTGTCCCTACCAGGGGGGCTAATGTCTATAAGCAACATAATCTCTCGAATTCCCTTCAAAAGGAAGTGCCAATGGGTTCAGAAACTTGTCTGAAAAACAGCGACAAATGATGTTCTTTGACTTTCAGGGCCAAAAAATCCTGCTTAAGGCTTAATTTGAGGGTACTCCGGGCCTCCTGGCGGAAGCGGGTAGTATTTTTTGGATTCGCGCGCTCGCCGCGAGCAGTTTGAGTACTTATGGGTCCGACACGGACTCCGAATGACAAAATTATGACCGTTTTAGTGAACATCTGTCCATTCTATGGCAGTCCTTGAAAGTACTTCATTTTCTCGTCGCTTTTGCTGATTGCCCCAAAATTTCTTGTCCTCTATAGAGGATATATCGTTTCCACATATATATTGACCGATGCCGGGAATGCCCTTTTGTTCTTGGCTTTCCGCAGCATGAGTTCTGACATGCCATCCGTGAAAACAAGGAGAATAAGGCATATAGCCTTGGATTTTCTTCAATTCTGACCAAATGAGATTGCCGGATCATAGAGCATCTGCGAGAAAGATACGTTTGTCCCTACCGAGGGCTAATGTCTATAAGCAACATAATCTCTCAATTTCCTTCAAAAGGAAGTGCCAATGGGTTGAAACTTGTCGAAAAACAATGACAAATGATGTTCTTTGACTTTCGGGGCCAAAAATCCTGCTTAAGGCTGAATTTGAGGTACTCTGGGCCTCTGGCGGTAGCGGGTAGTATTTTTGGATTCGCGCGCTACTTGTGAGCAGTTTAGTACTTATGGGTCCGACACGGACTCAAATGACAAAATTATGACCGTTTTAGTGAACATCTGTCCATTCTATGGCGGTCCTTGAAAGTACTTCATTTTCTCGTGCGCTTTTGCTGATTGCCCCAAAATTTCTTGTCCTCTATAGAGGAGATATCGTTTCCACATATATATTGACCGATGCAGAGAATGCCCTTTTGTTCTTGGCTTTCACGCGCGTGAGTTCTGACATGCCATCCGTGAAAACAAGGAGAATAAGGCATATAGCATTGGATTTTCTTCAATTCTGGCCAAATAAGATTGCCGGATCATAGAGCATCTGCGAGAAAGGTATGTTTGTCCCTACCGGGGGCTAATGTCTATAAGCAACATAATCTCTCAATTTCCTTCAAAAGGAAGTGCCAATGGGTTGAAACTTGTCAGCAAAAACAGCGACAAATGATGTTCTTTGACTTTCGGGGCCAAAAAGTCATGCTTAAGGCTGAATTTGAGGTACTCCGGGCCTCTGGCGGAGCGGGTAGTATTTTTTGGATTCGCGCTCTTCGCTTGAGCAGTTTAATACTTATGGGTCGACCACGGACTCGAATGACAAAATTATGACCGTTTTAGTGAACATCTGTCCTTTCTATGGCGGTCCTTGAAAGTACTTCATTTTCTCGTCGCTTTTTGCTGATTGCCCCAAAATTTCTTGTCCTCTATAGAGGAGATATCGTTTCCACATATATATTGACCGATGCCAGGAATGCCCTTTTGTTCTTGGCTTTCCGCGCGCATGAGTTACTGACATGCCATCCGTGAAACCAAGGAGAATAAGGCATATAGCATTGGATTTTCTTCAATTCTGGCCAAATGAGATTGCCGGATCATAGAGCATCTGCGAAAATACGTTTGTCCCTACCGAGGGCTAATGTCTATAAACAACATAATCTCTCAATTTCCTTCAAAAGGAAGTGCCAATGGGTTGAAACTTGTCGAAAAACAGCGACAAATGATGTTCTTTGACTTTCGGGCCAAAAGTCCTGCTTAAGGCTGAATTTGAGGTACTCCGGGCCTCTGGCGCAGCGGGTAGTATTTTTGGATTCGCGCACTCGCAAAGCAGTTTGAGTACTTATGGGTCCGACACGGACTCGAATGACAAAATTATGACCGTTTTAGTGAACATCTGTCCATTCTATGGCGTCCTTGAAAGTACTTCATTTTCTCGTGCGCTTTTGCTGATTGCCCCAAAATTTCTTGTCCTCTATAGAGAGATATCGTTTCCACATATATATTGACCGATGCAGGGAATGCCCTTTTGTTCTTGGCTTTCATGCGCGTGAGTTCTGACATGCCATCCGTGAAAACAAGGAGATTAAGGCATATAGCATTGGATTTTCTTCAATTCTGGCCAAATGAGATTGCGGGATCATAGAGCATCTGCGAGAAAATACGTTTGTCCCTACCGAGGGGCTAATGTCTATTAGCAACATAATCTCTCGAATTTCCTTCAAAAGGAAGTGCCAATGGGTTCAGAAACTTGTCTGAAAAACAGCGATGAATGATGTTCTTTGACTTTCAGGGCCAAAAAATCATGCTTAAGGCTGAATTTGAGGGTACTCCGAGCCTCCTGGCGGAAGCGGGTAGTATTTTTTGGATTCGCGCGCTCACCGCGAGCAGTTTGAGTACTTATGGGTCCGACACGGACTCCGAATGACAAAATTATGACCGTTTTAGTGAACATCCGTCCTTTCTATGGCAGTCCTTGAAAGTACTTCATTTTCTCGTCCGCTTTTTGCCTGATTGCCCCAAAATTTCTTGTCCTCTATAGAGGAGATATCGTTTCCACATATATATTGACCGATGCCAGGAATGCCCTTTTGTTCTTGGCTTTCATGCGCGTGAGTTACACTGACATGCCATCCGTGAAAACAAGGAGAATAAGGCATATAGCCGCTGGATTTTCTTCAATTCTGACCAAATGAGATTGCCGGATCATAGAGCATCTGCGAGAAAGATGCGTTTGTCCCTACCGGGGGCTAATGTCTATAAGCAACATAATCTCTCAATTTCCTTCAAAAGGAAGTGCCAATGGGTTGAAACTTGTCGAAAAACAGCGATGAATGATGTTCTTTGACTTTCGGGGCCAAAAATCATGCTTAAGGCTGAATTTGAGGTACTCGGGCCTCTGGCGGAAGCGGGTAGTATTTTTTTTTGGATTAGCATGCTCACTCGCATGAGCAGTTTGATACTTATGGGTCCGACATGGACTCGAATGACAAAATTATGACCGTTTTAGTGAACATCTGTCCTTTCTATGGCGGTCCTTGAAAGTACTTCATTTTCTCGTCGCTTTTGCTGATTGCCCCAAATTTCTTGTCCTCTATAGAGGAGATATCGTTTCCACATATATATTGACCGATGCAGAATGCCCTTTTGTTCTTGGCTTTCCGCGCGCTTGATTTCTGCATGCCATCCGTGAAAACAAGGAGAATAAGGCATATAGCATGGATTTTCTTCAATTCTGACCAAATGAGTTGCGGATCATAGAGCATCTGCGAGAAAGGTATGTTTGTCCCTACCGGGGGGCTAATGTCTATAAGCAACATAATCTCTCGAATTTCCTTCAAAAGGAAGTGCCAATGGGTTCAGAAACTTGTCTGAAAAACAGCGACAAATGATGTTCTTTGACTTTCAGGGCCAAAAAATCATGCTTAAGGCTGAATTTCAGGGTACTCCAAGCCTCCTGGCGGAAGTGGGTAGTATTTTTTGGATTCGCGCGCTCACCGCGAGCAGTTTGAGTACTTATGGGTCCGACACGGACTCCGAATGACAAAATTATGACCGTTTTAGTGAACATCTGTCCTTTCTATGGCAGTCCTTGAAAGTACTTCATTTTCTCGTCGCTTTTGCTGATTGCCCCAAAATTTCTTGTCCTCTATAGAGGAGATATCGTTTCCACATATATATTGACCGATGCAGGGAATGCCCTTTTGTTCTTGGCTTTCCCCCCCCCCCCCCCCCCCCCCCCCCCCCCCCCCCCCCCCCCCCCCCCCCCCCCCCCCCCCCCCCCCCCCCCCCCCCCCCCCCCCCCCCCCCCCCCCCCCCCCCCCCCCCCCCCCCCCCCCCCCCCCCCCCCCCCCCCCCCCCCCCCCCCCCCCCCCCCCCCCCCCCCCCCCCCCCCCCCCCCCCCCCCCCCCCCCCCCCCCCCCCCCCCCCCCCCCCCCCCCCCCCCCCCCCCCCCCCCCCCCCCCCCCCCCCCCCCCCCCCCCCCCCCCCCCCCCCCCCCCCCCCCCCCCCCCCCCCCCCCCCCCCCCCCCCCCCCCCCCCCCCCCCCCCCCCCCCCCCCCCCCCCCCCCCCCCTGGTCCTTGGCTTTTGCCCCGGGGCTAATGCATTCAAATAACCAAAAAAGGAATCCTGGGTTCAAAATTGCAAAAAAAATGGATTTCTTGACTTTCGGGCAAAAAATTCTTAAGGCTAATTTAGGGTATTACCCCCGGAAGGGGATTTTTTATTCAACCAGCGAGAGTTTTACTTTGGGCCAATATAAGCAAAATTTGAGTTTTAAACTCCGCTTTCTTGGCGCCCGAAAGTATTTTTTTTTCCCCGTTTCCCTAAATTTTTTTTAAGGGAATGCTTCAATAAATTGACCGTGGAACCTTTTGCGGCTTTGCTTTTCGTGCCTGGGCCAAAAATGGTTAGGGATTTTCTTCAATTTAGCCAAAGGATTGCCTTAACTTGCTAGTTTTCCACCGGGGAAGATAAGCAAATAACCCCTTTTTCAAAAGGAACCAATTTAAACGTCAAAAAATGAAAAAGATGTTCTTACCGCAAAAATTCTTAAGGCAATTTCGGGTTTCCTCCCCGGAAGTGGGTGATTTTTGGCCCCAAAGTTTTACTTTGGGCCAACACCTGCAAAATTTAGTTTATAACTCCGCATGGGTTTTGAAAGTACTTCATTTTCTTTGGGTTTTGGCTAGCAAAATTTATGCCTTTTAAGGAAATCGCCCTTTTATTTTCCTGAAAACCTTTTTTTTGGCTTTTCCCGGGGCCCCCCAAAACAAGGGAAATAAGGAATGTCGTTTTCTTAATTTACGGCCAAATGGTTGTGGTCAAAGATCCCAAGGACGTTTGCCCCGGGGGTAAGCATAAATTTCAATTCTTAAAAGAAATGCCAAGGGTCTAAACTTGCTAAAAACCGGCAAAGGTTTTGCTTTAGGCAAAAATCCTCTTAATTTTTGGGGATGGCCCCAAGGGGATTTTTGAACCCGGGCAAAAGGTTTTTAGGGGCCCCCCAAAAAAAAACCTTTTAGGAACATGTATTTTGGCCCCTTGGAACAATTTTTATGGGTTTTGGGGAAAAATTTTTTCCCTTTAAGGAAATCGTTCCAATTATAGCCTGAGAATCCCTTTTTTTGGTTTGCTTGGCAAAATCCTCCCTAAAAAAGGGAAATATATATTCCGGTTTTTTCCTTTCCAAATGAGCGCTAATCGAGCTCCCAAGAAATTTTGTTACCAGGGTCTTGCAAAGCCCAATCTAATTTCCTTCAAAAGGAAGTGTCTGGGTTCAATTTTCAAAAAAACAAATATTTCTTTAGTGAAAAAAGCTTAAGGCTGAATTTGAGGGTCTTTGCCCCGGGCGGAATTTTTGTTAAGGCAATTTGAGTACTTAGGCCCAACGGAAATGACAAACATATGATTTATAACTTGGGTTCCAGGCCCCAAAACTTTTTCCGTTATTTCCTTTCCTTTCTTTTTCCCCTTAAGGAATATTTCCTTATTTGCCGATGCCAAATCCCTTTTTTTTACGCCCTTATTAAGATGCCTGCCAAGGGAATGGAAGCAATTTTTAAAGAAATAGATTGCCGGATTAAATTACAATAGTTTCCCCGGGGAATTCATAAGCAACAAATCCTTTCCTTCAAAAGGAAGTCCATGGGGCTAAATTTTCAAAAAAGGCAAATGGTTCCTTTTTAAAAAAATTGTTCTTAATTTAGGGATCCGCAGGATTTTCTTCAATTTACGGCCAAATGAGATTTCCCGGATCATAGAGCATCTGCAGAAAGGTACGTTTGTCCCTACCAGGGGGGCTAATGTCTATAAGCAACATAATCTCTCGAATTTCCCTCAAAAGGAAGTGCCAATGGGTTCAGAAACTTGTCTGAAAAACAGCGACAAATGATGTTCTTTGACTTTCAGGGCCAAAAAATCCTGCTTAAGGGTGAATTTGAGGGTACGCCGGGCGTCCTGGCGGAAGCGGGTAGTACTTTTTGGATTCGCACACTCGCCGCGAGCAGTTTGAGTACTTATGGGTCCGACACGGACTCCGAATGACAAAATTATGACCGTTTTAGTGAACATTTGTCCATTCTATGGAAGTCCTTGAAAGTACTTCATTTTCTCGTGCGCTTTTTGCCTGATTGCCCCAAAATTTCTTGTCCTCTATAGAGGAGATTTTTTTCCACATATATATTGACCGATGCCAGGAATGCCCTTTTGTTCTTGGCTTTCACGCGCTTGAGTTACAGCATGCCACCCGGCGAAAACAAGGAGAATAAGGCATATAGCCGCTGGATTTTGTTCAATTTACGGCCAAATGAAATTGCCTGGATCGTAGAGCATCTGCAGAAAGGTACTTTTGTCCCTACCAGGGGGGCTAATGTCTATAAGCAACATAACCTCTCGAATTCCCTTCAAAAAGAAGTGCCAATGGGTTCAGAAACCTATCTGAAAAACAGCGACAAATGATGTTATTTGACTTTCAGGGCCAAAAAATCCTGCTTAAGGCTTAATTTGAGGGTACTCCGGGCCTCCTGGTGGAAGCGGGTAGTATTTTTTGATTCAAGGCCGCCATGAAGCAGTTTGAGTACTTATGGGTCCGACACGGACCAATGACAAAATTATGACCGTTTTAGTGAACATCTGTCCATTCTATGGCAGTTCTTGAAAGTACTTCATTTTCTCGTGCGCTTTTTGCCTGATTGCCCCAAAATTTCTTGTCCTCTATAGAGGAGATATCGTTTCCACATATATAGTGACCGATGCCAGGAATGCCCTTTTGTTCTTGGCTTTCACGCGCGTGAGTTACAGCATGCCATCCGGCGAAAACAAGGAGAATATGGCATATAGCCGCCGGATTTTCTTCAACTTACGGCCAAATGAGATTGCCCGGATCATAGAGCATCTGTAGAAAGGTATGTTTGTCCCGACCAGGGTGTTAATGTCTATAAGCAACATAATCTCGAATTTCCTTCAAAAGGAAGAGCCAATGGGTTCAGAAACTTTTCTGAAAAACAGCGACAAATGATGTTCTTTGACTTTCAGGGCCAGAAAATCATGCTTAAGGCTGAATTTGAGGGTACTCCGGGCCTCCTGGCGGAAGCGGGTTGTATTTTTTGGATTCGCGCGCTCGCCGCGAGGAGTTTGAGTACTTATGGGTCCGACACGGACTCCGAATAACAAAATTATGACTGTTTTAGTGAACATCTGTCCTTTCTATGTCAGTCCTTGAAAGTACTTCATTTTCTCGTGCGCTATTTGCCTGATTGCCCCAAAATTTTCTCGTCCTTTCTATGTTCTCATCTTTTGCACATAACCATTAGAAGCAAAAGTGCATGAATAATATGATGCAACAATGGCGATATTTATGGCACTAGGTATATGGTGCAAAGAAGTAAGACAAGCATGCTTCACAAGAATTGTGTCAAAATCTCCAAATATATGCGAGAATGCTATGGGGGCAATCTCATGAACAAGAAGAGAATCATTGTTGCACTCAATACATGGCAAATCATCGTGCATGAGAGAGGCAACACATGGCGATATATGACAAGAGGCAATACGAATCATGTGCAAAGCATATAGATGGTTGTCATCAACCGCATGAGATGAGCAAGTATGACACAAGAGACAATGATCAAGATATATCATGTGAGAGGCATGAGCATATATGTCATCAACCCAAGAAAGCAAGTAGTGGAACATGGGTGATGCAATATAGTGAGCATTCATAGCTATCAAATCAAGCAAGCTAGTAGTGCGAAGATGCAACATACTAGGAGGAATCATGGCAAACATGTCATTGGTGCAAATAGTGGGCATGAATAATTCACAAGTCATAGCACAAGCATGAAAGCAAGATATGAGTACAATATCATGAATGTATTGGCGAGAGGCCATATGTGAATAGCAATGGGTCATCATGACTCTCCCAAAGACAACAAGCATCAATAGAATGGGGCACATGATAAGCATGGCAAAGCAACAAGGATCTCCACCAAGCGTGCAAATACACATAGGAATATCATAATGGAGAATCATGGGTAGATGCAAACAAGGGTCACAATTGCATGGCAAAGGCATAGAAGCAAGCATAGCATGCAAAGTGAACACGGTAAAATGAGCATAATGTGAGAAGTGGTAAATGGCCCATAGCCGCAGGAGAGCCAAGTAGAGGAGTTGCGTAGTCCTTGCGCCAAGGGAACGTGGTAAGGATAGTCCACGGATCCCAAATCGTCATTGCTCTCAAGAGCTCGTTTTGTCAACTCGTGGGATTGGGTTGACAAGTATTCATGGGTACCTACACAAAAGAGACACAAACGAAAGAAATTGTGTGTGGTAAATGTACACATCATCCATCATGATGTGTATGTGCACGTGTGAGTTAGCACAAGATAAGCATCGCCAAAGAAATTTGATGCATGGTATAGGAACATGTCATCCATCATGAAAGAATAGTTGTTATGTATGACACGATGGGGACACAAATTGAAAATGCAAGTATATGGCACATCAATAGTATGTTTATTCACTGGTAGCATATGGTGCAAACAAGTATGGGGATCAGGCAATGAATGGGATGGATCAAATTCCCTAACATGTATGAGGAAACTATGGGGCCTCCTCATGAGCAATATCGGAAACATCATATGGAGAAAATGGACAACATCCAAAACAATGCATATCCGGTTAGGTGGTCATGGCATGGCATATGAGATAAATGATGCAAAGGGAGCATATCAATATCATCACAAGAAAAACAAATGCCAATAACCATGTGCTTGTCATCTATGCCATATGTGCAAATTGGGTTTATTTTAATGGCATATGCATAGTCACTATGAAGAGATTGCAAATAAGAAATATGATGGATCTCATGCATAGCATATGACAAGTCAAGCGGATTATCAAACATGATGTGACCTAAAGAATTGTCACAAGAAATCCTATGTAACATGGCATCACTACTAATAGACTCCACAAGAGAATCATCATACTCATCATAAATGGGAACATCATCGCATGTGGAAATCATACTAGCATGAAGCATGGCAATAGGTGGATCAACATCATGCAAGCAATCAATGTCAAGAATGTCCACTAGTGGGACTAGAGCATCACCGTCACCTTTGTTACCTTTGTCATTCCACTCAAGTGGTGTAGGTGAGGTGGGAAAGACCAAATGGTGGTCATCTTCATCTTGATGGAACCATGTGGGGGGTGCATCATAATCCACCATGGCCATCGTCTTGTCCAAAGGGAGGACGGTTGTCGAGGATCGGGCGTCATCATAAATGGGACCTAGCACCAAACGAGAAGACACAATAGAGGTAGAGGTCAAGTTGTTAGAAATGCAAATGGCCTCACGAGACCTATCAACTATCTCACTCTCTCTATGTGGTGGTTCACCACTCCCTCAAAATAGGTGCAGTCAAACTCACGATGGTGGAGTCACCATCTCACTCAAGTGGTGGGGTTGTGGCTCTCCTCACATGGGAATTGTGGCAACTCATCATATATGGGGCTAGTGGTGAAGTCACTCACTCTCAATATGGTGGCACAAGTCACTCAAGTCATCATACGTCGCCGTGGTCGAAGGGAAGATCCCATGCTCAACCATCTCGTCGTTGCCGCCGTGGATGAAGGCCAAGATGGCACATCATCACTCTCCTCCATGACCGAAGGGAAAATCCCATGCTCGATCATGTCGTCACCGTCGCCGTAGATGAAGGCCGAAGATGGCACATCATCCCTCTCGCCTCCAAAGATGGAAGCATCCTCCTTGCTCGCCACCTTGTCGCTCGCCTCCAAAGCTTGGTCCTTGGGAGTATCGTCTTGGAGCTCATCGGGCTTGGACATCTTGGGGGTACTAGCCTCATGCTTGTTGTAGAGCTTGGTCGCCGCGAAGTTTGCTTGGGGTGGAGAAGCCTTGGCCTTCATGAGTTCTTGTTCCGCCTTGAGAGCACCAATGTAGTAGTCGTCGATGGACTTGTAGTTCTCGAGGACTATGGTCTTGGAGATGTCGTTGTGCAATCCCATCATGAAGTGGAACTTCATCGAAATGGGGTCGTCCACGCCGGCTCGTCGCAAGGCAATCATCATCTCCTTGAAGTACTTGTCGATTGACCTGGATCCTGGGTGGTGTTCTCCAATTGGCGCCGGTTGTTCCGTGTAGGTTGGAGGCACAAACTCGCCGCAAAGCATTTTTCGCCTTGGGCCAACTCATGTCGTAGTACTCAAGGTGTGTGAAGCCACCATGCCAATGCGTAGTCGTGGAAGTTTCTTGTGGCGCACTTCACTTGATCTTCGGAGGAACTTGATGTAGCTTGAGGTAGTCGCCCATCAAACGCCCCACTCGAGGTACTCCTCGGGTTCGTGAGTCCCATAGAAAGGAATCTTGTGGTCGTTGTCGAGGTCGAGTAGCTCGTGGAAGTCGCGGACTTGAGCTTGGGTAGCTTCTCTTGAGTGTAGTCTTGAGGTGCTTGTTGGCGAAGATGCCGATGTCCGTGGCGAAGATGCCTTGAAGTCGCTGGCAAAGATGCCAAGGGAGATGGTGAAGTCGTTGAGCGGTTGTTGGTGTTGAGCTCTTGACCTTCACGTTCTTGTTGGTGATGGTGTCGATGCCGATGTGATCTTGCCGGAGGTGGTAGCTCGAAGGATGTGCTCTTGAGCGCCTTCTCGAAGATGAGGAAGATCGCTTGTAGGACTTGATGAGGGCCTTTATCTCCTCCATGCGCTTGTCCATCTTGGCGTCGTAGTTGTTGTTCACGGCATCGAACTCGTCGTTGTTGTTGTAGACCGAAGTGAAATGCCTTGCCTATCCATCACAAGACTCGAGTAGGGGTGAGTAGGAAATGAGATAAACAATACCAAGTTACCTTTTCCCAAAGTTGAGGATGTATCCTGTAACTCAATGTGAGATGAAAGAATAGTGGAATTGGTACTGACTTGTTCACTCACACCTACAAGTAAAGGCTTATGGTAGAGTTCGTGAGGATAGTGGCACAAAAATTTGATGCAAAATGTTAGCAAGAGTCAATAATGTTGAAAAAGATTCACAAATTTGCAAGTGAAACAAATGGACCAATAGCAATGAAAGGTACACGGAAACACACACACGGATAGATAAATGGGGTCGTGCAACCAAGGAATGAGCACAAAATGTCGAATCCACGGAAAACGCTCGTGTTGCACAACTCAAGAGAGACGCTAGCACGATTGCTCAATAGGCGGATACGACACTTGTGCACAACCTATAAGATGCAAAATGGATATTCTTTCTATCCCAAGTATGCTATGTATGTATGGTTCCCGGTGTTTCTCTCAAGCATGATATCATATGATGTAGATTTTGGTATGGCTCTTATGTGCAATGGGGTATGATGCTATGGCACTTGCTCACGAGCTCTTTGCTCTCTTTTGCTTAAAAGCTTTTTCTCCTTTTTTTCTATGGCCACTTTTGCACAATGCACAAACCAAGATAGCAATTGTGTATATGGGGGAACAAACTTGAGGCACAATGGATGATATGATACCAAGATGATATGGTATGTATGCAATGGAAGGTATGGACCACTAATGTGCACAAGTAACGCTGCGGCAATACTCAAATGGCTAGTCTCGATAGGTAAGTGACGCAAAATGGGCTAGGGGTTAACAATGCAATTTGCAAGGGATATACAAAGGTGTCGTCGAGGTTACCGTCCTTGCGATGATTAGTGGCGGTGTTCTTGGTGTAGATACCAAGATGATGGAGACTCGTCCCTAAGTGGTCAAACACCTTAGGAAACGGAAAACCGCAAACTCAAAATCTCAAATGACAAATGTCAAATGGTGGTAGCGGAAAGCGGTGGTGGTGTTGCACTAGGCAATGCGGAAGTGGGATGATGGGTTATACACGTGTAAGAGTTGGAAGCACACGGTCCCTAAGTAGCCAAACACCTTAGGAAACACAAGCCACAACTCAAAAAGCTCAAACAACAATTGGGTTAAGTTGGGTTGTCGGAAGTGTATGGTGGGCAAGGTTATGTGGAAGTGGTGGCGGTGGTGGTGGTTGATGAAGAAGCAACCGTCCCTAAGTAGCCTAAACACCTTAGGAGACTCAAGTCACTACTCAAACAACCTCAAATGCTATGGGGAACAAAATGGGTTAGGTTGCGGAAGTCGGTGGTGGTAATGCGGATGATATGGTGGGGGGCCTAGGCAAACTTGCCAAATTTCAGAAAATATGATGGAGTCAAATGATGTTGGTGGTATTTTGTGGAAGGGGATGTCAATAGCTTCAGAACGAGCTAAAGAACGCCAAAATCGGAGTTCGGATGAATTAGTTATGGCGAAACGGTGAAACTCGGAAAGCTGAAACTGGCCAGGGCGGTAGTACTGCTCGGGAGGGCGGTAGTACCGCTCGTGTCGGGATTTTCGACTGTTTCGGTGGAACAGGGCCTGGCGGTAGTACTGTTCATGGGGCGGTAGTACCGCTTGAGGTTCTCAGCGGTAGTACCGCTCTATAGGGCGGTAGTACCGCTCGTGTCGCGATTTTCGCAGATCGAATCGGGCGCGATTTTGGCGCGAAATGGATGATTTCGGGGCAAAATTTGATGGATTTCGTGGATGGAAAGAGGGAAACTTGGGGGAATGCTAGATCCACTTGAAACCAAGCAAATCCACGGATCAAAATAAACAAAACATCATCAAACCAACAAATCACAAAAAAAAATTGGGGCTATTTTTGGTGGGGATTTTCGGATTTAGGACGAAAACAACAAAATCAAGCTAGAAAACACGGGGTAGGGGCTCCAAAAATGTGATCAACGTGGCTCATGATACCATATGATGTAGGGTGGAACCCTAATTCGTCGATCTTTCACGTTTGGAGGGGATCCTACGGAGAACACGATGAACATGGGGAAGAACGGAGAGAAATCACACGGGGAAACACTCAAGAACAAGTCCAAATCACACATCCACTAGACAATCAAACACACAAGATCACAAGGTACATGAACAACAAAGGGAAAGATACAAGGTAAGGTTCATCTCCAAAAGGAGGTCTTGATGATATCCTAGATGGATCTTCCCACAAGGGGGTCTTGATGATATCCCGCAGGATCTTCTCCTAGATGGAGGTCTTGGCCTCCAATGGAGTAGTGGTCTCTCTCTCTCAAGAGTAGAGATAGGTAGGAGCAAAGCTCACATACAAATGAGCTATCACTTTGCTAACCCTAGAAAGGAGGTGGAGGTGGTCTATTTATAGTCTAAGCCACGAAGGGGTAAATGGGAGGGATACAAGGCCAAAGGCCTGCTGCCGCACAAGCAGGCGGTAGTATTGACTCATGGGCGGTAGTATCGCTGAGCGGTAGTACCGCTTGCTTTGGGCGGTAGTACCTTGAGCGGTAGTACCGCTTACTTTGGGCGGTAGTACCGCCTTTTCTGGACTGGGCAAGTCCTTTTCTTCCGCTTCGCTTCCATGCTTCCCTTGCGGACGGTGTAGGCGTTCCTTGGCGCTTGCACTCCTCCTCGTCGTGCGTGAAGCTCCGACAATACCTATGCATGCACACGAGTGGAGTGTCAAGTAGTATACCATCCTCAAAGGGTCAAGTGAACACGCAGAAAGGAGAAGATTCACCTTTATGTATGAGAAGTAGAGGTCGCACGTGTCACTTGCCAAACGGACTCTTGACATGGTGATGTCCGTAGGATGCTCCGCATCACTATAGGTATGAAGAACAGACTCAATCTAAACTACGAAAAACTGTAAAATCTCACCGAGCAACCTGGAAATCTGGTACCACTTGATAGAGGCAAAGGTGTGCCGTCTTTCGATGAGATGGTGGACTTCGCTTGGGTGGAAGTCGACTTTGACGATCCGACTACGAACGTGCGAGGACGTCGCGCCTTAGCAATCGCTAAACCAACTCCATGAGGTTATTGACCACGCCGGAGCACGATCAACCTGGCCACGAGTGTCTGTTTCCTGCGAGCAAACGAAGAACAAGCAAGAAACTGAGATTGCAATCTGGATATTGCGAATATAAGATGAAAGCTTTATTGATCAAGGTGGGGTTCTGTGATGCCTTTGTCTGGTCGTTGAACACAAACGAAGTACGCGAAGTTGCAGCTATGGCAAACTTTTAATCTAAACAAAACCCAAAGTCTAAACGGCGCCCTAAGGGCTGTATATATGGAGGAAGAGGGGGTGAATTTCGTGGCCCTTGGTGAAGGGGTCCGAAACTAACCCTATCTCTTGTTTCCCCACACATACGGACTCTAAAAATAGCCTATACTTATGTATTTCGAAATTACATGGGCCTGGCCCAATAATAAGGTGACGCAGCACCTAGAATAGCCTCTGGACGAAATTTATGAAGTTGCATCTTGTATATTTCGTCCAAGGCTTCATGCACTCATTATGGTGGCTTCAAAGTCCTGAAATCATCACTTGTAACTCCGTTCTTGTCCCCCTTGCGCCTGCCATCATCTCCATGCTTGTTCTTGCTCCAATGTTCATCCTTCTCCAAGCTAGGCCCTTCATTTGTAAGCAAAAAAAATGTATCCAATTTTGGCAGCATCATATTCTCATGAACATTAGAAACATTACCAAGAAACAAAAGTACCTGGTAATTTAGTTGGCGTGCGCGAGCTCTAGTAATTGGTCCAGTATGTATAGCAGCAGGGGCTGTGGGTGTAACAATGGTATTGATGTCCTCATCAGAAACTTGTCTGAAAAACAGCGACAAATGATGTTCTTTGACTTTCAGGGCCAAAAAATCCTGCTTAAGGCTTAATTTAAGGGTACTCCGGGCGTCCTGGCGGAGGCGGGTAGTATTTTTTGGATTCGCGCGCTCGCCGCGAGCAGTTTGAGTACTTATGGGTCCGACACGGACTCCGAATGACAAAATTATGACCGTTTTAGTGAACATCTGCCCATTCTATGGCAGTCCTTGAAAGTACTTCATTTTCTCGTGCGCTTTTTGCCTGATTGCCCCAAAATTTCTTGTCCTCTATAGAGGAGATATCGTTTCCACATATATATTGACCGATGCCAGGAATGCCCTTTTGTTCTTGGCTTTCACGCGCATGAGTTACAGCATGCCATCCGGCGAAAACAAGGAGAATATGGCATATAGCCGCCGGATTTTCTTCAATTTACGGCCAAATGAGATTGCCGGGATCATAGAGCATCTGCAGAAAGGTATGTTTGTCCCGACCAGGGTGGTAATGTCTATAAGCAACATAATCTCGAATTTCCTTCAAAAGGAAGAGCCAATGGGTTCAGAAACTTTTCTGAAAAACAGCGACAAATGATGTTCTTTGACTTTCAGGGCCAGAAAATCATGCTTAAGGCTGAATTTGAGGGTACTCCGGGCCTCCTGGCGGAAGCGGGTAGTATTTTTTGGATTCGCGCGCTTGCCGCGAGTAGTTTGAGTACTTATGGGTCCGACACGGACTCCGAATGACAAAATTATGACCGTTTTAGTGAACATCTGTCCTTTCTATGGCAGTCCTTGAAAGTACTTCATTTTCTCGTGCGCTATTTGCCTGATTGCCCCAAAATTTCTTTTCCTCTATAGAGGAGATATCGTTTCCACATATATATTGACCGATGCCAGGAATGCCCTTTTGTTCTTTGCTTTCACGCGCGTGAGTTACAGCATGCCATCCGGCGAAACCAAGGAGAATAAGGTATATAGCCGCTGGATTTTCTTCAATTTACGGCCAAATGAGATTGCCGGTATCATATAGCATCTGCAGAAAGGTATGTTTGTCCCGACCAGGGTGGTAATGTCTATAAGCAACATAATCTCGAATTTCCTTCAAAAGGAAGAGCCAATGGGTTCAGAAACTTTTCTGAAAAACAGCGACAAATGATGTTCTTTGACTTTCAGGGCCAGAAAATCATGCTTAAGGCAGAATTTGAGGGTATCTCGGCCTCTGGCGAAGCGGGTAGTATTTTTGATACGCTGTCGCTTGCAGTAGTTTGAGTACTTATGGGTCCGACACGTACTCCGAATGACAAAATTATGACCGTTTTAGTGAACATCTGTCCTTTCTATGGCAGTCCTTGAAAGTACTTCATTTTCTCGTGCGCTATTTGCCTGATTGCCCCAAAATTTCTAGTCCTCTATTGAGGAGATATTGTTTCCACATATATATTGAACGATGCCAGGAATGCCCTTTTGTTCTTGGCTTTCACGCGCTTGAGTTACAGCATGCCATCCGGCGAAAACAAGGAGAATAAGGCATATAGCCGCTGGATTTTCTTCAATTTACGGCCAAATGAGATTGCCTGGATCATAGAGCATCTGCAGAAAGGTACGTTTGTCCCTACCAGGGGGGCTAATCTCTATAAGCAACATAATCTCTCGAATTCCCTTCAAAAGGAAGTGCCAATGGGTTCAGAAACTTGTGTGAAAAACAGCGACAAATGATGTTCTTTGATTTTCAGGGCCAAAAAATCCTGCTAAAGGCTTAATTTGAGGGTACTCCGGGCCTCCTGGCGGAAGCGGGTAGTATTTTTTGGATTCGCGCGCTCGCCGCGGGCAGCTTGAGTACTTATGGGTCCGACACGGACTCCGAATGACAAAATTATGACGGTTTTAGTAAACATCTGTCCATTCTATGGCAGTCCTTGAAAGTACTTCATTTTCTCGTGCGCTTTTTGCCTGATTGCCCCAAAATTTCTTGTCCTCTATAGAGAAGACATCGTTTCCACATATATATTGACCGATGCCAGGAATGCCCTTTTCTTCTTGGCTTTCACGCGCTTGAGTTACAGCATGCCATCCGGCAAAAACAAGGAGAATAAGGCATATAGCCGCTGGATTTTCTTCAATTTATGGCCAAATGCGATTTCCTGGATCATAGAGCATCTGCAGAAAGGTACGTTTGTCCCTACTAGGGGGGCTAATGTCTATAAGCAACATAATCTCTTGAATTCCCTTCAAAAGGAAGTGCCAATGGGTTCAGAAACTTGTCTGAAATCAGCGACAAATGATGTTCTTTGACTTTCAGGGCCAAAAAATCCCGCTTAAGGCTTAATTTGAGGGTACTCCGGGCCTCCTGGCGGAAGCGGGTAGTATTTTTGGGTTCACGCGCTCGCTGCGGGCAGCTTGAGTACTTATGGGTCCGACACGGACTCCGAATGACAAACTTATGACCGTTTTAGTGAACATCTGTCCATTCTCTGGCAGTCCTTGAAAGTACTACATTTTCTCGTGCGCTTTTTGCCTGATTGCCCCAAAATTTCTTGTCCTCTATAGAGGAGATATCGTTTCCACATATATATTGACCGATGCCAGGAATTCCCTTTTGTTCTTGGCTTTCACACGCTTGAGTTACAGCATGCCATCCGGCGAAAACAAGGAGAATAAGGCATACAGCCGCTGGATTTTCTTCAACTTACGGCCAAATGAGATTGCCCGGATTATAGAGCATCTGCAGAAAGGTATGCTTGTCCCTACGAGGGTGGCTAATGTCTATAAGCAACATAATCTCGAATTTCCTTCAAAAGCAGCCGTGATTTTGTTAGTGTTCTAGGCTCGCTCTAGCACGGTTCAGCCTAGACCAGACAAGACTGTCTGTTGAGCGCTTATTCAACTTTGCATCTCTCGATTTGATTATTGCTGACCTTTTTGCTACCATATTATAAGCCTTCCCAGCTCCACATACATCTACGCCGTATGCTTGACTCTCCCCGCAATCGCCTATCCAAGCTTTTGAGAGTTTTGATTACAACGGTTGCCGATCACCGCCTCAACCGGGTAAGAACTGGTAAGAATTTGAGATTTGCTTGACGGATTTGTGACACCCACCACCACCTCTTGTTAGTAGTCCAGAGGATCATATTCTTGTGTGTTTCTATTGTTGCTAACCATGGCAGGATCACAATCCGACGAGACTGATCGGGAGAACATGACGAACAAACAGCTACATGATAAATTTCAGCAAATGATGAGTGGACAGGTGCAAGATGTGGTAAACAGATTTGACGAGGCCATGGAGAAGATAGATGGCATTGAGAAGACGTCAAACAAAGCTTGATAGCAAGTTTGATGAATTGCTCGCTGCTTTTCCACAACCACCGCCGGCTGCACCTATCGCACCTCTCAAGAACGACAACAACTACGCCTCTTCCGAATCAAGATGGACGAGCTCAGCGGTTCCTATTGAGACAGACAAAATTCTGGTGCCGCCATCGCTGTTGGTGCTTCTTTGGCTCTCTGCCATCGCTGCCGCCGGGTACCGACGAGGATGATTATATGGGAGATTATGAGGATGAGGTTGATCAACATCGTAACCACGCAACCACCAGCACCACAACCACCAGGTCGCCCACATGCAAATAATGGCAATGCTAGGGCTCCCTCAGTACGAGATCATGACCATCTCCCTAAACTGAAATTGAATATTCCACCATTTGAGGGTAGATATGTTCCTGATATATATCTTACTTGGGAGTTAGAAACTGAACAACGATTTACATGTTTACAATATCCCGAGGAGAGACGTGTTCCTCGCTGCTGTTTGTGCTTTCACTAGCTTTGCATGTGTTTGGTGGTCTGAACATTGTAGATTATATCCTGCTCCAGCTACTTGGGCTGCTTTGAAAACTGCTATGCGATTGCTGGTTCCACCATATTATCAACGTGAATTACTTCAAAAATTGCAGCGCTTAAGACAAGGAAAAATTCTGTAGAAGAATATTATCGTGAATTACAAACTGGCTTGATTAGATGTGGTATTGTTGAGGAGAATGAAGCTATGCTTGCACGCTTTTCCGGTGGATTAAATAGAGAGATTCGCACCATTCTAGACTATAAGGATTATAATAATATCACTGCTTATTCCATCTTGCTTGTAAAGCTGAACGTGAAGTGCAGGATCGACAGCATTGGCGCCAGCACTAACTTTTCTCGCAGTCGACCTTCATCATGGACACCACGCATCATCTACTTCCACCGCACCATCACCTCCTTTAGGTGCCACCTCCAACCGTGATACAAGAAAGCAGCACAACCACCACTATCTGCCAAGAGCACACCGCTGGCCTCGCACAGCAGCTCTTCTTCCATGGCGCCAACAGGCACACAAGTGATATTATTTGTCGTCATTGTAAGGGAAGAGGACATTTTATGTAAAGAATGCAAATCTCAGCGCAGATGATTGCTACTGAGGATGGTGGGTATGAGTCCGCTTAGTGACTACGATGAGGAGACTTTGGCTCTTATTACACATGAGGAACACGGTGGAGATGATTCTGATCATGAGACACAATACATGGCTGTCAAGATGTTGACAGTATGAATGTTTAGTTGCTCAACGTGTTTTGAGTGTGCAGGTTACACAAGCTGAGCAAAATCAGAGGCATAATTTGTTCCATACAAAGGAGTTGTGAAGGAACGCTCTATTCAAGGCCATCATAGATGGAGGGAGCTGCAACAACTTGGCTAGCATGGAGATGGTGGAGAAGCTATCTCACCACAAGACCACATCCACATCCTTACTACATCCAATGGTTCAACAACAGCGCAAGGTGAAGGTAACACGCATCGCTCGTGTGCATTTTAGTATCTCTACATATGCTGATTATGTTGATTGTGATGTGGTACCTATGCAAGCATGTTCCTTGTTACTTGGTAGACCATGGCAATTTGATAAAATTTGTACACCATGGTAGAAACAATCAGATACTCTTGTTCATAAGGATAAAAATATTACTTTGCTTCCTATGACTCCTGAGTCCATTTTGAAAGATGATATTAATAGAGCTAATAAAGCAAAACAGAGAAAAATAAGAGTGAAAATCAGATTGTGGCAAAAGAATTTGAGCAACACATGAAGACTAATAATAAACCATCTACGGTTGCTTCAAATTAAATTGAAAAGTGCATGTTTACTTGCCACCAAATCTGATATTGATGAGCTAGATTTTAGCAAATCTATTTGCTATGCTTTTGTGTGCAAAGAGGCATTATTTTCATTCGAGGACGTGTTTTCCTCTTTGCCCCCGCTGTCACTAACATTTTGCAGAGTTCACCGACGCCTTTCCACAAGACGTGCCACCGGGATTACCACCTATTCGAGGGATTGAGCATCAAATTGACTTAATTCCCGTGCATCATTACCCAACCGTGCACCATACCGCACTCAATCCAGAGGAGACGAAGGAGATTATGCGCCAAGTACAGGAGCTGCTCGACAAAGGTTATATACGCCAATCCCTTAGTCCTTGTGCTGTTCCTATTATTCTAGTGCCAAAAAGGATGGTACGCCACGTATGTGTGTTGATTGTAGAGGCATCAATAATATTACTATTCGTTATCGCCACCCTATTCCTAGGCTAGATGATATGCTTGATGAATTGAGTGGCTCTACAATATTCTCCAAAGTTGATTTATGAGTGGATACCATCAAATTCGTATGAAATTGGGAGATGAATGGAAAACAGCATTTAAAACTAAGTTTGGATTATATGAGTGGTTAGTCATGCCTTTGGGTTAACTAATGCACCTAGTACTTTCATGAGATTAATGAACTAAGTTTTACGTGCTTTCATTGGACGATTTGTGGTAGTTTATTTTGATGATATACTGATTTATAGCAAATCTTTGGAAGAACATTTGGAACATTTACGTGTTGTTTTTAATGCTCTACGTGATGCACGCTTGTTTGGTAACCTTGGGAAGTGCACCTTTGCACCGAATTGAGTATCTTTTCTTGGCTATGTTGTTACTCCACAGGAATTGAAGTTGATAAAGCCAAGATTGAAGCTATTGAGAGTTGGCCGCAGCCCAAAACGGTCACACAAGTGAGGAGTTTCTTGGCCTCGCTGGTTTCTATAGGCGCTTTGTGAGAGATTTCAGCACCATTGCTGCACCTCTCAATGAGCTTACAAAGAAGGATGTGCCTTTTGTTTGGGGTACCGCACAGAAGAAGCCTTCACGGTGTTGAAAGATAAGTTGACACATGCTCCTTTACTCCAACTTCCTGATTTTAATAAGACTTTTGAGCTTGAATGTGATGCTAGTGGAATTGGATTGGAGGTGTGTTATTACAAGATGGCAAACCTGTTGTGCATACTTTTCTCAAAAATTGAGGGCCTAGTCTGAATTATTCTACTTATGATAAAGAATTATATGCTCTTGTTCGACTTTAGAAACATGGCAACATTATTTATGGCCCAAAGAATTTGTTATACATTCTGATCATGAATCTTTGAAACATATTAAAAGTCAAGCTAAACTGAATCGTAGACATGCTAAATGGGTTGAATTCATTGAGACTTTCCTTATGTCATTAAACACAAGAAGGGTAAAGAAAATGTTATTGCTGATGCATTGTCTCGTCGCTATACTATGCTTTCACAACTTGACTTCAAAATATTTGGTTTGGAGACCATCAAAGATCAATATGTGCATGATGCTGATTTTAAAGATGTATTGCAGAATTGTAAAGAAGGAAGAACATGGAACAAGTTTGTCGTTAATGATGGGTTTGTGTTCCGTACAACAAGCTATGCATTCCAGCTAGCTCCGCTCGTTTTTTGTTGTTGCAGGAGGCGATGGAGGAGGACTAATGGGACACTTTGGCGTGAAGAAGACGGAGGACGATTTGCTACACATTTCTTTTGGCCAAAGATGAGACGGATGTTGAGCGCTTTATTGCTCGCTGCACTACATGTCAAAAAGCTAAGTCACGACTCAATCCTCATGGTTTATATATGCCTTTGCCTGCACTCTAGTGTTCCTTGGGAGGATATATCGATGGACTTTGTTTTAGGTTTACCTAGAACAAAGAAGGAGGGATAGCATATTTGTTGTCGTGGATAGATTCTCAAAATGGCACACTTTATACCATGTCATAAAAGCGATGATGCTGTCAATGTTGCTGATTTGTTCTTTCGTGAAATTATTCGCTTGCATGGTGTGCCAAATACTATTGTTTCAGATCGTGATACTAAATTTCTTAGCCACTTTTGGAGATGTTTATGGGCTAAGTTGGGGACTAAACTGCTTTTTAGTACTACTTGTCACCCCAAACCGATGGATAAACTGAAGTAGTCAATAGAACATTGTCTACTATGCTTAGGGCTGTTCTAAAGAAAAATAAGAAAATGTGGGAGGAATGCTTGCCTCATATTGAATTTGCTTATAATCGCTCATTGCATTCTACTACTAAGATGTGCCCTTTGAAGTTGTGTATGGTTTCCTACCTCGCACCTATTGATTTGTTGCCTCTTCCATCTTCGGAGAAGGTTAATTTTGATGCTAAAGAACGTGCTGAATTGATTTTAAAATGCATGAGTTAACTAAGGAAAACATTGAGCGATGAATGCTAAATATAAACTTGCTGGAGATAAGGGTAGAAAACATGTTGTGTTTGCACCGGAGATCTTGTTTGGTTACATTTATGTAAGGATAGATTTCTGATTTGCGCAAATCAAAGCTAATGCCACGTGCTGCTGGTCCCTTTAAGGTGTTGGAGAAAGTAAATGATAATGCATATAAACTTGAGCTGCCTGCAGATTTTGGGGTTAGTCCCACTTTTAACATTGCAGATTTGAAGCCATATTTGGTGAGGAAGATGAACTTCCGTCGAGGACGACTTCATTTCAAGAAGGGAGGATGATGAGGACATCAATACCATTGTTACACCCACAGCCCCTGCTGCTATACATACGGACCAATTACTAGAGCTCACAAGACGCCAACTAAATTACCAGGTACTTTCGCTTTCTTGGTAATGATTCTAATGTTCATGAGAATATGACGCTGTTTAAATTGGATACATTTGTTTTGCTTACAAATGTAGGGCCTAGCTTGGAGAAGGATGAACATTGGAGCAAGAACCAGCATGGAGATGATGGCATGCTAAGGGGACAAGAATGGAGTTACAAGTGATGATTTCAGGACTTTGAAGCCACCATAATGAGTGCATGAAGCCTTGGACGAAATATACAAGATGCCACTTCATAATATTCGTCCATAGGCTATTCTAGGTGCTGCGTCACCTTATTATTGGGCCAGGCCCATGTAATTTCGAAATACATTAGTATAGGCTATTTTAGAGTCCGTGTGTGGGGAAACAAGAGATAGGGTTAGTTTCGACCCTCCACCAAGGGCCACGAAATTCATCCCTCTTCCTCCATATATACAGCCCTTAGGGCACCGCTTAGACTTGGGTTTTGTTAGATCAAAAGTTCGCCATAGCTGCAACTTCACATTTTCGCTTGTGTTCAACGACTGCATAAAGGCGCCACAGTAACCCCACCTTGATCAATAAAGCTTTCATCTTATATTCGCAATATCCAGATTGCAATCTCAGTTTCTTGCTTGTTCTTCGCTTGCTCGCAGGAAATAGACCTCGTGGTCGTTGATCGTGTTCGGCGTGGTCAATAACCTCTCGGAGTTGGTTTAGCGATTGCTAAGGCGCGACGCCCTCGCTGCTCAGAGTCGGATCGTCAAAGTCGACTTCCACCAAAGCGAAATCCACCATCTCATCGAAAGACGGGACACCTCTGCCTCTATCAAACGCCTACACCGTCTGCATGGGAAGCGTGGAAGCGAAGACGGAAGAAGAAGGACCTGCCAGTCCATCTACTATCGCCAAAGTAAGCGGTACTATCACTCACATCGCTTAAAGCAAGCGGTACACCATCAAGCGGTACTACCCGCCCATGAGTCCGGTACTACCGCCCTGCCTGTCAGCAGCCGCAGCCCTTGGCCTTGTATCCTCTCCACTTACCCCTTCGTGACTTAGACTATAAATAGACCACCTCCACCTCCTTTCTAGGGTAAGCAAAGTGATAGCTCATTTGTATGTGAGCTTTGCTCCTACCTATCTCTACTCTTGAGAGAGAGAGACCACTACTCCATTGGAGGCCAAGACCTCCATCTAGGAGAAGATCCTGCGGGATATCATCAAGACCCCCTTGTGGGAAGATCCATCTAGGATATCATCAAGACCTCCTCTTGGAGATGAACCTTACCTTGTATCTTTCCCTTTGTTGTTCATGTACCTTGTGATCTTGTGTGTTTGATTGTCTAGTGGATGTGTGATTTGGACTTGTTCTTGAGTGTTTCCCCTTGTGATTTCTCTCCGTTCTTCCCCGTGTTCATCGTGTTCTCCGAGGATCCCTCCAAACGTGAAAGATCGATTTAATTAGGGTTCCACCCTACATCATATGGTATCATGAGCCACGTTGATCACGTTTTTGGAGCCCCTACCCCTCTTTTTCTAGCTTGATTTTATGTGTTCTTGCCTAAATCCGAAAATCCTCACCAAAAATAGCCCCAAATTTTTTTGTGATTTGTTGGTTTGATGATGTTTTGTTGATTTTGATCCATGGATTTGCTTGGTTTCAAGTGGATCTAGCATTCCCCCAAGTTTCCCCTCTTTCCATCCACGAAATCCATCAAATTTTGCCCCCAAATCATCCATTTCGCCCAAAATCGCTACCGATTCGATCTGAGTGGAATCGCGACACGAGCGGTACTATCGCCCTACAGAGCGGTACTACCGCTGAGAACCTCAAGCGGTACTACCGCCCGCTAACGGTACTACCGCTAGGCCCTGTTTCAGCCGAAACAGTCGAAAATCCGACACGAGCGGTACTACCGCCCTCCCGAGCGGTACTACAGCCCTGGCCAGTTTCAGCTTTCCGAAGTTTCACCGTTTGGCCATAACTAATTCATCCGAACTCCGATTTTGACGTTCTTTAGCTCGTTTTGAAGCTATTGACATCCCCTTCCCACAAAAATACCACCAACATCATTTGACTCCATCAAATTTTGTGAACTTTGGCATCTTTGCCTAGGGCTTCCACCACAACATCCGTGATAACCACCACCGACTTCCGCAACCTAACCCATTTTGATCCATATAGCATTAGTGGTTGTTTGAGTTGTGATTTGAGTCTCCTAAGGTGTTTAGGCTACTTAGGGACGGTTGCTTCTTCATCAACCACCACCACCACCATTTCCACAGAACCTTACCCACCATACACTTCCGACAACCCAACTTAACCCAATAGTTGTTTGAGCTTGTTTGAGTTGTGGCTTGTCTCTCCTAAGGTGTTTCGGCTACTTAGGGACGGCAACTTCAACTTCGACACGTGTATAGCCATCACTCCACTTCCGCATTGCCTAGTGCAACACCACCACCGCTTTCCGCTACCGCCATTTGACAATTGTCATTTGAGATTTTGAGTTTGCGGTTTTCCGCTTCCTAAGGTGTTTCGCTACTTAGGACGAGTCTCCATCATCTTGGTATCTACACCAAGAAAACCGCCACTCATCATCGCAAAGGACGGTAACCTCGATGACACCTTTGTATATCCCCTTGCAAATTGCATTGTTAACCCCTAGCCCATTTTATGCCACTTACCTATCGAGACTAGCCATTTGAGTATTGCCGCAACGTTATTTGTGCACATTAGTGGTCCATACCTTCCATTGCATACATACCATATCATCTTGGTATCATATCATCCATTGTGCCTCAAGTTTGTTCCCGCATATACACAATTGCTATCTTGGTTTGTGCATTGTGCAAAAGTGGCCATAGAAAAAAAAAGGAGAAAAAGCTTTTAAGCAAAAAGGGAGCAAAGAGCTCGTGAGCAAATGCCATAGCATCATACCCCATTGAACGTAAGAGCCATACCAAAATCTACATCATATGATATCATGCTTGAGAGAAACACCGGGAACCATACATACATAGCATACTTGGGATAGAAGAATATCCATTTTGCATATTATAGGTTGTGCACAAGTGTCGTATCCGCCTATTGAGCAATCGTGCTAGCGTCTCTCTTGAGTTGTGCAACACGAGCGTTTTCCGTGGATTCCACATTTTGTGCTCATTCCTTGGTTGCACGACCCCATTTATCTATCCGTGTGTGTGTTTCCGTGTACCTTTCATTGCTATTGGTCCATTTGTTTCACTTGCAAATTTGTGAATCTTTTTCAACATTAATGACTCTTGCTAACATTTTGCATCAAATTTTTGTGCCACTATCCTCACCGAACTCTACCATAAGCCTTTACTTGTAGGTGTGAGTGAACAAGTCCGTACCAATTCCACTATTCTTTCATCTCACATTGAGTTACACGGATACATCCTCAACTTTGGGAAAAGGTAACTTGGTATTGTTTATCTCATTTCCTACTCACCTCTACTCGAGTCTTGTGATGGATAGGCAAGGCATTTCACTTTCGGTCTACAACAACAACGACGAGTTCGATGCCATGAACAACAACTACGACGCCAAGATGGACAAGCGCATGGAGGAGATCAAGGCCCTCATCAAGTCCTACAAGCGATCTTCCTCATCTTCGAGAAGACGCCAAGAGCACATCCTTCCGAGTTACCACCTTCGCAAGATCACATCGGCATCGACACCATCAACAACAAGAACGTGAAGGTCAAGAGCTCAACACCAACAACCGCCAACGACTTCACCATCTCCTTGGCATCTTCGCCAAGCGACTTCAAGGCATCTTCGCCACGGACATATGGCATCTTCGCCAACAAGAACCTCAAGACTACACTCAAGAGAAGCTACCCAAGCTCAAGTCCGCGACTTCCACGAGCTACTACGACCTCGACACCGACCACAAGATTCCTTTCTATGGGACTCAAGAACCCGAGGAGTACCTCGAGTGGGAGCGTTTGATGGACGACTACCTCAAGCTACATCAAGTTCCTCCCAAGATCAAGTGAAGTGCGCCACAAGAAACTTCCACGACTACGCATTGGCATGGTGGCTTCACACACCTTCGAGTACTACGACATGAGTTGGCCCAAGACGAAGAAAGCTTTGCGGCGAGAGTTTGTGCCTCCAACCTACACGGATCAACTTCGACGCCAATTGGAGAACACCACCCAAGGATCCAAGTCCATCGACAAGTACTTCAAGGAGATGATGATTGCCTTCTGACGAGCCAAGCGGGCGACCCCATTTCGATGAAGTTCCACTTCATGATGGGATTGCACAACGACATCTCCAAGACCATCTTCCTCGAGAACTACAAGTCCATCGACGACAACTACATTGGTGCTCTCAAGGCGAACAAGAACTCATGAAGGCCAAGGCTTCTCCACCCCAAGCAAACTTTGCGCGACCAAGCTCTCACGACAAGCATGAGGCTAGTACCACCATGATGTCCAAGGCCGACAAGCTCCAAGACGATGCTCCCAAGTGTGACTTCACCGCCATCCCTCTTTGTGGCATTGATGATGCCGAGTCTACTTTGACTCTTTTTCAAGACGGTGCCGCGACGAGTACGACTATGGAGACCCTCAAGGACCAAGCTTTGGAGGCGAGCGACAAGGTGGCGAGCAAGGATGATGCTTCCATCTTAGGAGGCGAGAGTGATGATGTGCCATCTTCGGCCTTCATCCACGATGAGAGTGATGATGTGCCATCTTCGGCCTTCATCCATGGCGACGGTGACGAGATGATCGAGCCTGGGATTTTCCTTCGGTCATGGAGGAGAGTGATGATGTGCCATCTTCGGCCTTCATCCACGGCGACAACGACGAGATGGTTGAGCATGGGATTCTCCCTTCGACCACGGCGGCGTATGATGACTTGAGTGACTTGTGCCACCATATTGAGAGTGAGAGTGACTTCACCACTAGCCCCATATATGATGAGTTGCCACAATTCCCATGTGAGGAGAGCCACAACCCCCACCACTTGAGTGAGATGAGTGACTCCACCATACATGAGTTTGAGTGCACCTATTTTGAGGGAGTGAGTGAACCACCACATAGAGAGAGTGAGATAGTTGATAGGTCTCGTGAGGCCATTTGCATTTCTAACAACTTGACCTCTACCTCTATTGTGTCCTCTCGTTTGGTGCTAGGTCCCATTTATGATGACGCTGATCCTCGATTTACTTCGCCCTTCCTTTGGACAAGACGATGGCTATGGTGGATTATGATGCACCACCCACATGGTTCCATCAAGATGATGATGATGACCACCATTTGGTCTTTCCCACCTCACCTACACCACTTGAGTGGAATGACAATGGTAACATAGGTGAAGGTGATGCTCTAGTCCCACTAGTGGACATTCTTGACATTGATTTCTTGCATGATGTTGATCCACCTATTGCCATGCTTCATGCTAGTATGATTTCCCCATGCGATGATTTGCCCATTTATGATGAGTATGATGATTCTATTGTGGAGTCTATTAGTTGTGATGCCATGTTACATAGGATTTCTTGTGACAATTCTTTAGGTCACATCATGTTTGATAATCCGCTTGACTTGTTATATGCTATGCATGAGATCAACCATATGTCTTATTTGCAATCTCTTCATAGTTACTATGCATATGCCATTAAAATAAACCCAATTTGCACATATGGCATAGATAGCAAGCCCATGGTTATTGGCATTTGTTTCTCTAGTGATGATATTGATATTCTCCCTTTGCATCATTCATCTCATATGCCATGCCATGACCACCTAGCTTCGGATATGCATTATTTTGGATGTTGTCCGTTTTCTCCATATGATGTTTCCAATGTTGTTCATGAGGAGACCCCCATAGTTTCCTCATACATGTTAGGAGATTTTGATCCATCCCTTCCATTGCATGATCCCCATAATTGTGTGCACCATATGTCCCCATGATTAAACATGATATTGATGTGTCATATACTTGCATTCTCAATTTGTGTCCCCATCGTGTCATACATAACAACTATTCTTTCATGATGGATGACATGTTCATATACCATGCCTCAAATTTCTTTGAGCATTGCTTATCTTGTGCTAACTCACACGCACATACACATCATGATGGATGATGTGTACATTTACCACACACACAATTTCTTTCGTTTGTGTCTCTTTTGTGTAGGTACCCATGAATACTTGTCAACCTCGCAATCCCACGAGTTGACAAAACGAGCTCTTGAGAGCAATGACGATTTGGGATCCCATGGACTATCCTTACCACCGCTCCTTCACGCAAGGACTACGCAGAACTCCTTTACTTGGCTCTCACACGGCTAAGGGCCATTTACCACTTCTCACATTATGCTCATTTTACCGTGTTCACTTTGCATGCTATGCTTGCTTCTATGCCTTTGCCATGCAATTGTGACCCTTGTTTGCATCTACCAATGATTCTCCATTATGATATTCCTATGTGTATTTGCATGCTTGGTGGAGATCCTTGTTGCTTTTGCCATGCTTATCATGTGCCCCATTCTATTGATGCTTGTTGTGTTGGGAGAGTCATGATGACCCATTGCTATTCACATATGGCCTCTCGCCAATACATTCATGATATTGTACTCATATCTTGCTTTCATGCTTGTGCTATGACTTGTGAATTATTCATGCCCACTATTTGCACCAATGACATGTTTGCCATGATTCCTCCTAGTATGTTGAATCTTCGCACTACTAGCTTGCTTGATTTGATAGCTATGAATGCTCACTATATTGCATCACCCATGTTGCACTACTTGCTTTCTTGGGTTGATGACATATATGCTCATGCCTCTCACATGATATATCTTGATCATTGTCTCTTGTGTTATAAGTGCTCATCTCATGCGGTTGATGACAACCATCTATATGCTTTGCACATGATTCATATTGCTTCGTGTCATATATCTCCATGTGTTGCCTCTCTCATGCTAGATGATTTACCATGTATTGAGTGCAACAATGCTTATAATCTTGCTCATGAGATTGCCCCCATAGCATTCTCACACATGTTTGGAGATTTTGACATATTCCTTGTGAAGCATGCTTGTATTATCTCTTTGCACCATATACCTAGTGCCTTGAATATCGCCATTATTGAATCATATTATTCATGCACTTGTGCTTCTAATGGTTATGTGCAAGAGAAGAGAACCATCATGATGGATGATGTGTTTATCTACCATGCACATACGTTCTTTGCCTTGTTTTCCGCATGTGTAGGATACTTGGACTTCGTGTCGACTTCCACTTCACGTGAGTTGACCATTCGAGCTGTTGAGAGCGAGCCTCATACATTCTACCATGACTCGCTTCTACACCACATTTCCTACCACTTCGGCATTGTGAAGAATGCACAAGGACACGCTTTCAAGGTGACATCCTTCTTGAGCTTGGATATTGTGGATCATACTTCATGTGTTGCTTGCACCATTTGCACGCATGTTCGAGATATTGCCTGCACCCATGATAACCACATTTCCATGCTCCATGATATATATACCTTGTGTGTTGCATCCAATTCTTGGACTACTTGCTACTATCATATGGTTGGTTGCACCAAGATCATTTCTTCACATATGCCATGTTCCTTTGCTTGTCACATGATTCACTTGATTGCCTCACACATGATGAACAATTGCTCTTTCTATTGTGTTGAGTGCCACACTATATTCACTACACCCTATGCACATTATGCGTGGATTGTCTTGCACTTGACCCATGTGTTTAGACATCTCATCTTATTTGGTGTTGTGAATGATTCCTATGCCTACCATCGACCATTTGTCGAGCCCTTTATGCATGCTTGCTATGACCTCGAGGTAGATGCTTATGCTCTTGTCACACATATTTGCATCTCTACCTCACATTTACATGCTTGTCCCCATGATATCTTTGCTTGTGCTCAATTTATGTGCTTACATGCCATGTCACAATCCTTTGTCAAACCATATGCTATGCTTGATGACAACACTTGTTTGGCGAATCACCTCTTGAATGCTTGGTTTCGCACTAATGCTAACCACATTTGTTTTTCCAAGTGTTTGTTGTCCTTGCTCATTTTGAAGGAATCCCAAGACGGTGCGACATTGGAGAGTGCCCATTGCGAGCTTGAAGATGACGAGTACTTGGTGAACGTCCACTTCTTCATGGCGAAGCCATCTCTTTCCCATGGAGATTTGGTTTTCGATCCGAGGTCGGATCTTTTCCAAGGGGGAGGGGATGATGCGGAGCATCCTACGGTCATCACCATGTCAAGAGTCCGCTTGGCAAGTGACACGTGCGACCTCTACTTCTCATACATAAAGGTGAATCTTCTCCTTTACACGTGTTCACTTGACCCCTTTGAGGATGGTATACTACTTGACACTCCACTCGTGTGCATGCATAGGTATTGTCGGAGCTTCACGAATGACGAGGAGGAGTGCAAGCGCCAAGGAACGCCTACACCGTCTGCAAGGGAAGCGTGGAAGCGAAGACGGAAGAAGAAGGACCTGCCTAGTCCAGAAAGGGCGGTACTACCGCCCAAAGTAAGCGGTACTACCGCTCAAGCGGTACTACCGCCCAAAGCAAGCGGTACTACCGCTCAAGCGGTACTACCGCCCATGAGTCCGGTACTACCGCCCGCCTCTTGTGCAGCCAGGGCCTTGGCCTTGTATCCTCTCCCACTTACCCCTTCGTGGCTTAGACTATAAATAGACCACCTCCACCTCCTTTCTAGGGTAAGCAAAGTGATAGCTCATTTGTATGTGAGCTTCGCTCCTACCTATCTCTACTCTTGAGAGAGAGAGAGACCACTACTCCATTGGAGGCCAAGACCTCCATCTAGGAGAAGATCCTCATGGATATCATCAAGACCCCTTGTGGGAAGATCCATCTAGGATATCATCAAGACCTCCTCTTGGAGATGAACCTTACCTTGTATCTTTCCCTTTGTTGTTCATGTACCTTGTGATCTTGTGTGTTTGATTGTCTAGTGGATGTGTGATTTGGACTTGTTCTTGAGTGTTTCCCCTTGTGATTTCTCTCCGTTCTTCCCCGTGTTCATCGTGTTCTCCGTAGGATCCCCTCCAAACGTGAAAGATCGACGAATTAGGGTTCCACCCTACATCACAATGGGTGCAGAAACTTATCTGAAAAACAGCGACAAATGATGTTCTTTGACTTTCAGGGCCAAAATTCCTGCTTAAGTGTGAATTTGAGGGTACTCCGGGCGTCCTGGCGGAAGCGGGTAGTATTTTTTGGATTCGCACGCTCGCCGTGAGCAGTTTGAGTACTTATGGGTCCGACACGGACTCCGAATGACAAAATTATGACCGTTTTAGTGAACATCTGTCCTTTCTATGGCAGTCCTTGAAAGTACTTCATTTTCTCGTGCGCTATTTGCCTGATTGCCCCAAAATTTCTTGTCCTCTATAGAGGAGATATCGTTTCCACATATATATTGACCGATGCCAGGAATGCCCTTTTGTTCTTGGCTTTCACGCGCTTGAGTTACAGCATGACATCCGGCGAAAACAAGGAGAATAAGGCATATAGCCGCTGGATTTTCTTCAATTTACGGGAAAATGAGATTGCCTGGATCATAGAGCATCTGCAGAAAGGTACATTTGTACCTACCAGGGGGGCTAATGTCGATAAACAACATAATCTCTCGAATTCCCTTCAAAAGGAAGTGCCAATGGGTTCAGAAACTTGTCTGAAAAATAGCGACAAATGATGTTATTTGACTTTCAGGGCCAAAAAATCCCACTTAAGGCTTAATTTGAGGGTACTCCGGGCCTCCTAGCGGAAGCGGGTAGTATTTTTGATTCACATACGCCATGAAAGCAGTTTGAGTACTTATGGGTCCGACAAGGACTCAAATGACAAAATTATGACCGCTTTAGTGAACATCTGTCCATTCTATGGCGCCCTTGAAAGTACTTCATTTTCTTGTCGCTTTTTGCTGATTGCCCTAAAATTTCTTGTCCTCTATAGAGGAGATATCGTTTCCACATATATATTGATCGATGCCAGAATGCCCTTTTGTTCTTGGCTTTCACGCTTGAGTTACAAAGATGCCATCCGGCGAAAACAAGGAGAATAAGGCATATAGCATTGGATTTTCTTCAACTTACAGCCAAATGAGATTGCCCGGATCATAGAGCATCTGCAGAAAGGTATGTTTGTCCCTACCAGGGTGGCTAATGTCTATAAGCAACATAATCTCGAATTTCCTTCAAAAGGAAGTGCCAATGGGTTCAGAAACTTGTCTAAAAAACAGCGACAAATGATGTTCTTTCACTTTCAGGGCCAGGAAATCATGCTTAAGGCTGAATTTGTCGGTACTCTGGGCCTCCTGGTGGAAGCGGGAAGTATTTTTTTGGATTCGCACGCTCGTCGCGAGCAGTTTGAGTACTTATGGGTCCGACACGGACTCCGAATGCCAAATTTTGACCGTTTTAGTGAACATCTGTCCTTTCTATGGCAGTCCTTGAAAGTACTTCATTTTGTCGTGCGCTATTTGCCTGATTGCCCCAAAATTTCTTTTCCTCTGTAGAGGAGACATCGTTTCCACATATATATTGACCGATGCCAGGGACGCCCTTATGTTCTTGGCTTTCACGCGCGTGAGTTACAGCATGCCATCCAGCGAAACCAAGGAGAATAAGGCATATAGCCGCTGGATTTTCTTCAATTTACGGCCAAATGAGATTTCCCGGATCATAGAGCATCTGCAGAAAGGAACGTTTGTCCCTACCAGGGGTGCTAATGTCTATAAGCAACATAATCTCTCGAATTTCCTTCAAAATGAAGTGCCAATGGGTTCAGAAACTTGTCTGAAAAACAGCGACAAAAATGATGTTCTTTGACTTTCGGCCAGAAAATCATGCTTAAGGCTGAATTTGTGGGTACTCTGGCCTCTGGCGAAGCGGTAGTATTTTTTGATTCGGCGCCTTGAAAGCAGTTTGAGTACTTATGGGTCCGACACGATTCGAATAACAAAATTATGACCGTTTTAGTGAACATCTGTCCTTTCTATGGCAGTCCTTGAAAGTACTTCATTTTCTCGTGCGCTTTTTGCCTGATTGCCCCAAAATTTCTTGTCCTCTATAGAGGAGATATCATTTCCACATATATATTGACTGATGCCAGGAATGTCCTTTTGTTCTTGGCTTTCATGCGCGTGAGTTACAGCATGCCATCCGGCGAAAACAAGGAGAATAAGGCATATAGCCGCTGGGTCTTCTTCAATTTACGGCCAAATGAGACTGCCCGGATCATAGAGCATCTGCAGAATGGTACGTTTGTCCCTACCAGGGGGGCTAATGTTTATTAGCAACATAATCTCTCGAATTTCCTTCAAACGGAAGTGCCAATGGGTTCAGAAACTTGTCTGAAAAACAGCGACAAATGATGTTATTTGACTTTCAGGGCCAAAAAATCCCACTTAAGGCTTAATTTGAGGGTACTCCGGGCCTCCTGGCGGAAGCGGGTAGTATTTTTTGATTCACAGCTACGCCATGAAAGCAGTTTGAGTACTTATGGGTCCGACACGGACTCAATGACAAAATTATGACCGCTTTAGTGAACATCTGTCCATTCTATGGCAGTCCTTGAAAGTACTTCATTTTCTCGTGCGCTTTTTGCCTGATTGCCCCAAAATTTCTTGTCCTCTATAAAGGAGATATCGTTTCCACATATATATTGACCGATGCCAGGAATGCCCTTTTGTTCTTGGCTTTCACGCGCTAGAGTTACAGCATGCCATCCGGCGAAAACAAGGAGAATAAGGCATATAGCCGCTGGATTTTTTTCAACTTACTGCCAAGTGAGATTGCCCGGATCATAGAGCATCTGCAGAAAGGTATGTTTGTCCCTACCAGGGTGGCTAATGTCTATAAGCAACATAATCTCGAATTTCCTTCAAAAGGAAGTGCCAATGGGTTCAGAAACTTGTCTGAAAAACAGCGACAAATGATGTTCTTTGACTTTCAGGGCCAGAAAATCATTCTTAAAGCTGAATTTGTGGGTACTCCGGGCCTCCTGGCGGAAGCAGGCAGTATTTTTTGGATTCGCACTCGTCACGAGCAGTTTGAGTACTTATGGGTCGGACACGAACTCCGAATGACAAAATTATGACCGTTTTAGTGAACATCTGTCCTTTCTATGGCAGTCCTTGAAAGTACTTCATTTTCTCGTGCGCTATTTGCCTGATTGCCCCAAAATTTCTTTTCCTCTATAGAGGAGATATCGTTTCCACATATATATTGACCGATGCCAGGGACGCCCTTTTGTTCTTGACTTTCACGCGCATGAGTTACAGCATGCCATCCGGCGAAACCAAGGAGAATAAGGCATATAGCCACTGGATTTTCTACAATTTACGGCCAAATGAGATTTCCCGGATCATAGAGCATCTGCAGAAAGGAACGTTTGTCCCTACCAGGGGGGCTAATGTCTACAAGCAACATAATCTCTCGAATATCCTTCAAAATGAAGTGCCAATCGGTTCAGAAACTTGTCTGAAAAACAGCGACAAATGATGTTCTTTGACTTTCAGGGCCAAAAAATCTTGCTTAAGGGTGAATTTGAGGGTACTCCGGGCGTCTGGCGAAGCGGTAGTATTTTTTGATTCGCACGACGCCGCGAAAGCAGTTTGAGTACTTATGGGTCCGACACGGACTCAATGACAAAATTATGACCGCTTTAGTGAACATCTGTCCATTCTATGGCGTCCTTGAAAGTACTTCATTTTCTCGTCGCTTTTTGCTGATTGCCCCAAAATTTCTTGTCCTCTATAGAGGAGATATCGTTTCCACATATATATTGACCGATGCCAGGAATGCCCTTTTGTTCTTGGCTTTCACGCGCGTGAGTTACAGCATGTCATCCGGCGAAAACAAGGAAAATAAGGCATATAACCGTTGGGTTTTCTTCAATTTACGGCCAAATGAGACTGCCCGGATCATAGAGCATCTGCAGAATGGTACGTTTGTCCCTACCAGGGGGGCTAATGTCTATTAGCAACATAATCTCTCGAATTTCCTTCAAAAGGAAGTGCCAATGGGTTCAGAAACTTGTCTGAAAAACGGCGATGAATGATGTTCTTTGACTTTCAGGGCCAAAAAATCATGCTTAAGGCTGAATTTGAGGGTACTCCGAGCCTCCTGGCGGAAGCGGGTAGTATTTTTTGGATTCGCGCGCTTGCCTGAGCAGTTTGAGTACTTATGTGTCCGACACGGACTCCGAATGAAAAAATTATGACCGTTTTAGTGAACATCTGTCCATTCTATGGCAGTCATTGAAAGTACTTCATTTTCTCGTGCGCTTTTTGCCTGATTGCCCCAAAATTTCTTGTCCTCTATAGAAGAGATATCGTTTCCACATATATATTGACCGATACCAGGAATGCCCTTTGGTTCTTTGCTTTCACGCGCGTGAGTCACAGCATGCCATCCGACGAAAACAAAGAGAATAAGGTATATAGCCGCTGGATTTTCTTCAATTTACGGCCAAATGAGATTGCCCGGATCATAGAGCATCTGTAGAAAGGTACGTTTGTCCCTACCAGGGGGGCTAATGTCTATAAGCAACATAATCTCTCGAATTTCCTTCAGAAGGAAGTGCCAATGGGTTCAGAAACTTCTCTGAAAAACAGCGACAAATGATGTTCTTTGACTTTCAGGGCAAAAAAATCCTGCTTAAGGATGAATTTGAGGGTACTCTGGGCCTCCTGGTGGAAGCGGGTAGTATTTTTTGGATTCGCGCACTCACCGCGAGCAATTTGAGTACTTATGGGTTTGACACGGACTCCGAATGACAAAATTATGACCGTTTTAGTGAACATCTGTCCTTTCTCTGGCAGTCCTTGAAAGTACTTCATTTTCTCGTGCGCTATTTGCCTGATAGCCCCAAAATTTCATGTCCTCTATAGAGGAGATATCGTTTCCACATATATATTGACCGATGCCAGGAATGCCCTTTTGTTCTTGGCTTTCACGCGCTTGAGTTACAGCATGCCATCCGGCGAAAACAAGGAGAATAAGGCTTATAGCCGCTGGATTTTCTTCAATTTACGGTCAAATGAGATTGCCTGGATCATAGAGTATCTGCAGAAAGGTATGTTTGTCCCTACCAGGGTGGCTAATGTCTATAAGCAACATAATCTCGAATTTCCTTCAAAAGGAAGTGCCAATGGGTTCAGAAACTTGTCTGAAAAACAGCGACAAATGATGTTCTTTGACTTTTGGGGCTAGAAAATCATGCTTAAGGCTGAATTTGATGGTACTCCGGGCCTCCTGGCGGAAGCTGGTAGTATTTTTTGGATTCGCGCGCTCGCTTCGAGCAGTTTGAGTACTTATGGGTCCGACACGGACTCCGAATGACAAAATTATGACCGTTTTAGTGAACATTTGTCCTTTCTATGGCAGTCCTTGAAAGTACTTCATTTTCTCGTGCGCTATTTGCCTGATTGCCCCAAAATTTCTTTTGCTCTATAGAGGAGATATCGTTTCCACATATATATTGACCGATGCCAGGGACGCCCTTTTGTTCTTGGCTTTCACGCGCGTGAGTTACAAAGATGCCATCCGCTAAACCAAGGAGAATAAGGCATATAGCCGCTGGATTTTCTTCAATTTACGGCCAAATGAGATTTCCCGGATCATAGAACATCTGCAGAAAGGTACGTTTGTCCCTACCAGGGGGGCTAATGTCTATAAGCAACATAATCTCTCAAATTTCCTTCAAAAGGAAGTGCCAATGGGTTTAGAAACTTGCCTGAAAAACAGTGACAAATGATGTTCTTTGACTTTCAGGGCCAAAAAATCCTGCTTAAGGCTGAATTTGAGGGTACTCCGGGCGTCCTAGCGGAAGCGGGTAGTATTTTTTGGATTCGCGCGCTCTCCGCGAGCAGTTTGAGTATTTATGGGTCCGACATGGACTCTGAATGACAAAATTATGACCATTTTAGTGAACATCTGTCCTTTCTATGACAGTCCTTGAATGTAGTTCATTTTCTCGTGCGCTATTTGCCTGATTGCCCAAAAATTTCTTCTCCTCTATAGAGGACATATCGTTTCCACATATATATTGACCGATGCCAGGAATGCCCTTTTGTTCTTGGCTTTCACGCGCGTGAGTTACAGCATGCCATCCGGCGAAAACAAGGAGAATAAGGCATATAACCGCTGGGTTTTCTTCAATTTACGACCAAATGAGACTGCCCGGATCATAGAGCATCTGCAGAATGGTACGTTTGTCCCTACCAGGGGGGCTAATGTCTATTAGCAACATAATCTCTCGAATTCCCTTCAAAAGGAAGTGCCAATGGGTTCGTAAACTTGTCCGAAAAAGGGCGATGAATGATGTTCTTTGACTTTCGTACAAAAATCATGCTTAAGGCTGAATTTGAGGGTACTCAGAGCCTCTGGCGAAGCGGGTAGTATTTTTGATTCACATTCCATGAAAGCAGTTTGAGTACTTATGTGTCCGACACGGACTCCGAATGACAAAATTATGACCGTTTTAGTGAACATCTGTCCATTCTATGGTAGTCCTTGAAAGTACTTCATTTTCTCGTGCGCTTTTTGCCTGATTGCCCCAAAATTTCTTGTCCGCTATAGAGGATACATCGTTTCCACATATATATTAACCGATGCCAGGAATGCCCTTTGGTTCTTTGCTTTCATGCGCATGAGTTACAGCATGCCATCCGGCGAAACCAAGGAGAATAAGGCATATAGCCGCTGGATTTTCTTCAATTTACGGCCAAATGAGATTGCCCGGATCATAGAGCATCTGCAGAAAGGTACGTTTGTCCCTACCAGTGGGGCTAGTGTCTATAAGCTACATAATCTCTCGAATTTCCTTCAGAAGGAAGTGCCAATGGGTTTAGAAACTTGTCTGAAAAACAGCGACAAATGATGTTCTTTGACTTTCAGGGCCAAAAAATCCTGCTTAAGGCTGAATTTGAGGGTACTCCGGGCCTCCTTGTGGAAGCGGGTAGTATTTTTTGGATTCGCGCGCTCACCGCGAGAAGTTTGAGTAATTATGGGTCCGACACGGACTTCGAATGACAAAATTATGACCGTTTTAGTGAACATCTGTCCTTTCTATGGCAGTCCTTGAAAGTACTTCATTTTCTCGTGCGCTTTTTGCCTGATTGCCCCAAAATTTCATGTCCTCTATAGAGGAGATATCGTTTCCACTTATATATTGACCGATGCTAGGAATGCCCTTTAGTTCTTGGCTTTCACGCGCTTGAGTTACAGCATGCCATCCGGCGAAAACATGGAGAATAAGGCATATAGCCGCTGGATTTTCTTCAATTTACGGCCAAATGAGATTGCCTGGATCATAGAGCATCTGCAGAAAGGTACGTTTGTCCCTACCAGGAGGCTAATGTCTATAAGCAACATAATCTCTCGAATTTCCTTCAAAACAAAGTGCCAATAGGTTCAGAAACTTGTCTGAAAAACAGCGACAAACGATGTTCTTTGACTTTCAGGGCCAAAAAATCCTGCTTAGGCTGAATTTGAGGGTACTCCGGGCGTCCTAGCGGAAGCGGGTAGTATTTTTTGGATTCGCGTGCTCTCCGCGAGCAGTTTGAGTACTTATGGGTCTGACACGGACTCCGAATGACAAAATTATGACCGTTTTAGTGAACATCTGTCCTTTCTATGGCAGTCCTTGAAAGTACTTCATTTTCTCGTGCGCTTTTTGCCTGATTGCCCCAAAATTTCTTGTCCTCTATAGAGGAGACATCGTTTCCACATATATATTGACCGATGCCAGGAATGCCCTTTTGTTCTTGGCTTTCACGCGCTTGAGTTAAAGCATGCCATCTGGCGAAACCAAGGAGAATAAGGCATATAGTTGCTGGATTTTCTTCAATTTACGGCCAAATGAGATTGCCTGGATCATAGAGCATCTGCAGAAAGGTATGTTTGTCCCTACCAGGGGGGATAATGTCTATAAGCAACATAATCTCTCGAGTTCCCTTCAAAAGGAAGTGCCAATGTGTGCAGAAACTTGTCTGAAAAACAGCGACAAATGATGTTCTTTGACTTTCTGGGCCAAAAAATCCTGCTTAAGGCTTAATTTGAGGGTACTCCGGGCCTCCTGGCGGAAGCCGGTAGTATTTTTTGGATTCGCGCACTCGCCGCGAGCAGTTTGAGTACTTATGGGTCCGAAACGGACTCCGAATGACAAAATGATGACCGTTTTAGTGAACATCTGTCCATTCTATGGCAGTCCTTGAAAGTACTTCATTTTCTCGTGCGCTTTTTGCCTGATTGCCCCAAAATTTCTTGTCCTCTATAGAGGAGATATCGTTTCCACATATATATTGACCAATGCCAGGAATGCCCTTTGGTTCTTTGCTTTCATGCGCGTGAGTTACAACATGCCATCCGTCGAAAACAAAGAGAATAAGGTATATAGCCGCTGGGTTTTCTTCTATTTACGGTGAAATGAGATTGACCGGATCATAGAGCATCTGCAGAAAGGTACGTTTGTCCCTACCAGGGGGGCTAATGTCTATAGGCAACATAATCTCTCGAATTCCCTTCAAAAGGAAGTGCCAATGGGTGCATAAACTTGTCTGAAATACAGCGACAAATGATGTTCTTTCACTTTCAGGGCCAAAAAATCCTGCTTAAGGCTTAATTTGAGGGTACTCCGGGCCTCCTGGCGGAAGCGGGTAGTATTTTTGATTCACATACGCCATGAAAGCAGCTTGAGTACTTATGGGTCCGACACGGACTCCGAATAACAAAATTATGAAAGTTTTAGTGAACATCTGTCCTTTCTATGGCAGTCCTTGAAAGTACTTCATTTTCTCGTGCGCTTTTTGCCTGATTGCCCCAAAATTTCTTGTCCTCTACAGTGGAGATATCGTTTCCACATATATATTGACCGATGCTAGGAATGCTCTTTTGTTCTTGGCTTTCACGCGCTTGAGTTACAGCATGCCATCCGGCGAAAACAAGGAGAATAAGGCATATAGCCGCTGCATTTTCTTCAATTTACGGCCAAATGAGATTGCCTGGGTCATAGAACATCTGCAGAAAGGTACGTTTGTCCCTACCAGGGGGGCTAATGTCTATAAGCAACATAATCTCTCGAATTCCCTTCAAAAGGAAGTGCCAATGTGTGCAGAAACTTGTCTGAAATACAACGACAAATGATGTTCTTTGACTTTCAGCGCCAAAAAATCCTGCTTAAGGCTTAATTTGAGGGTACTCCGGGCCTCCTGGCAGAAACGGGTAGTATTTTTTGATTCACAGCTTCGCCATGAAAGCAGCTTGAGTACTTATGGGTCCGACACGGACTCAATAACAAAATTATGACCGCTTTAGTGAACATCTGTCCTTTCTATGGCGCCCTTGAAAGTACTTCATTTTCTCGTCGCTTTTTGCCCCGATTGCCCCAAACTTTCTTGTCCTCTATAGAGGAGACATCATTTCCACATATATATTGACCGATGCCAGAATGCCCTTTTGTTCTTGGCTTTCACGCGCTTGAGTTACAAAGATGCCATCCGCTAAAACAAGGAGAATAAGGCATATAGCCGCTGGATTTTCTTCAATTTATGGCCAAATGAGATTACCTAGATCATAGAGCATCTGCAGAAAGGTACATTTGTCCCTACCAGGGGGGCTAATGTCTATAAGCAACATAATCTCTCATATTCCCTTCAAAAGGAAGTGCCAATGGGTTCAGAAAGTTGTCTGAAAAACAGCGACAAATGATGTTCTTTGACTTTCAGGGCCAAAAATCCCGCTTAAGGCTTAATTTGAGGGTACTCCGGGCCTCCTGGTGGAAGCGGGTAGTATTTTTTTGATTCATGCGCTCGCCGCGAGCAGTTTGAGTACTTATGGGTCCGACACGGACTCCGAATGACAAAATTATGACCGTTTTAGTGAACATCTGTCCTTTCTATGGCAGTCCTTGAAAGTACTTCATTTTCTCGTGCGCTAATTGCCAGATTGCCCCAAAATTTATTTTCCTCTATAGAGGAGATATCGTTTCCACATATATATTGACCGATGCCAGGGACGCCCTTTTGTTCTTGGCTTTCACGCGGGTGAGTTACGGCATGCCATCCGGCGAAACCAAGGAGAATAAGGCATATAGCCGCTGGATTTTCTTCAATTTACGGCCAAATGAGATTTCCCGGATCATAGAGCATCTACAGAAAGGTACGTTTGTCCCTACCAGGGGGGCTAATGTCTATAAGCAACATAATCTCTCGAATTTCCTTCAAAAGGAAGTGCCAATGGGTTCGTAAACTTGTCCAAAAACAGCGACAAATAATGTTCTATGACTTTCGTACCAAAAATCCTGCTTAAGGCTGAATTTGAGGGTACTCCCATGTCTGGCGAAGCGGTAGTATTTTTGATTCGCACGCCGCCATGAAAGCAGTTTGAGTACTTATGGGTCCGACCACGAACTCGAATGACAAAATTATGACCGTTTTAGTGAACATCTGTCCTTTCTATAGCAGTCCTTGAAAGTACTTCATTTTCTCGTGCGCTATTTGCCTGATTGCTCCAAATTTTCTTGTCCTCTATAGAGGAGATATCGTTTCCACATATATATTGACCGATGCCAGGAATGCCCTTTTGTTCTTGGCTTTCACGCTTGAGTTACAAAGATGCCATCCGCGAAAACAAGGAGAATAAGGCATATAGCCGCAGGATTTTCTTCAATTTACGCCAAATGAGATTACCCGGATCATAGAGCATCCGCAGAAGGTACGCTTGTCCCTACCAGGGGCTAATGTCTATAAGCAACATAATCTCTCAATTCCTTCAAAAGGAAGTGCCAATGGGTTCAAACTTGTCTCAAAACCAGCGACAAATGATGTTATTTGACTTTCGTACCAAAAATCCTGCTTAAGGCTTAATTTGAGGGTACTCCGGGCCTCTGGCGAAGCGGTAGTATTTTTGATTCATGGCTCGCCATGAGCAGTTTGAGTACTTATGGGTCCGACACGGACTCAATGACAAAATTATGACCGCTTTAGTGAACATCTGTCCATTCTATGGCAGTCCTTGAAAGTACTTCATTTTCTCGTCGCTTTTTGCCCGACACCCCAAAATTTCTTGTCCTCTATAGAGGAGATATCATTTCCACATATATATTGACCGATTCCAGGAATGCCCTTTTGTTCTTGGCTTTCACGCGCTTGAGTTACAGCGTGCCATCCGGCGAAAACAAGGAGAATAAGGCATATAGCCGCTGGATTTTCTTCAATTTACGGCCAAATGAGATTGCCCAGATCATAGAGCATCTGCAGAAAGGTATGTTTGTCCCTACCAGGGTGGCTAATGTCTATAAGCAACATAATCTCGAATTTCCTTCAAAAGGAAGTGCCGATGGGTTCAGAAACTTGTCTGAAAAACAGCGACAAATGATATTCTTTGACTTTCAGGGCCAGAAAATCATGCTTAAGGCTGAATTTGAGGGTACTCCGGGCCTCCTGGCGGAAGCGGGTAGTATTTTTTGGATTCACGCGCTCGCCAAGAGTAGTTTGAGTACTTATGGGTTCGACACGGACCCCGAATGACAAAATTATGACCATTTTAGTGAACATCTGTCCTTTCTATGGCAGTCCTTGAAAGTACTTCATTTTCTCGTGCGCTATTTGCCTGATTGCCCCAATATTTCTTTTCCTCTATAGAGGAGATATCGTTTCCACATATATATTGACCGATGCATGGGACGCTGATGCGGAGCCTATGGACATCACCATGTCAAGAGTTCGTTTGGCAAGTGACACGTGCCACATCTACTTCACATACTCAAAGGTGAATCTTCTCCTTTATACGTGCTCACTTGACCCCTTCGAGGATGGTATACTACTTGACACTTCTCCCGTGTGCATGCATAGGTATTGTCGGAGCTTCACGGATGTTGAGGTGGAGTGCAAGCGCCAAGGAACAACTACACCATCCACGAGGGAAGCCTGGAAGCGACGACGGAAGAAGACGGAGCTACTGAAGCTACAATGGCGGACATCCGCCAGAGGTCGACATCCGCGCTGTGGTACCGCCAAGGACCTGCACCAGCAGACAGCCAACAAGATCGGCCGGACATCCGGCGCCAACATGATATCCGGCGCCTCGCCAAAGCCCGGACATCCGGCCTTTTCCCCGGAAATCCGGCATCGACGACAGAACGCACCCGAAGTTTTGCACTTCAGCCCGGACATCCGGCCCGAGCCCCGGACATCCGGCGCCTCGCGAAGCCCCGGACATCCGGCCCCCAGCCCGGACATCCGGCGCCTGTATCTTTCCCTTTGTTGTTCATGTACCTTGTGATCTTGTGTGTTTGATTGTCTAGTGGATGTGTGATTTGGACTTGTTCTTGAGTGTTTCCCCTTGTGATTTCTCCCCGTTCTTCCCCGTGTTCATCGTGTTCTTCGAGGGATCCCACTCCAAACGTGAAAGATCGACGCTATAGGGTTCCACCCTACATCATTATGGTATCATGAGCCACGTTGATCACGTTTTTGGAGCCCCTACCCCTCTTTTTCTAGCTTGATTTTGTTGATTTCGTCCTAAATCCGAAAATCCCCACCAAAAATAGCCCCCAAATTTTTTTGTGATTTGTTGGTTTGATGATGTTTTGTTGATCTTGATCCATGGATTTGCTTGGTTTCAAGTGTATCTAGCATCTCGCCAAGTTTCATCACTTTCCATCCACGAAATCTCTCCAATTTTGACCCCGAAATCTCAATTTTCCGCCCCAAAATCGAGTTCCTCGAGTTCATCCTCGGATTTGGAGCCCGGACATCCGGCCCGAGCCCCGGACATCCGGCCAGCCCGGAATCCGGCCAATAGCCCGGACATCCGGCTCCTGGAGCGCATTTTCGCGCGCGGTTCTAGACATCAGGTCCCGGAAATCCGGCCCGACCCCCGGATGTCCGGCCCCTGGGATTTCAGTTTTTCCATTTCACCGTTTAGGCCATAACTAATTCATCTGGAGTCCGATTTTGACGTTCTTTAGCTCGTTGTGAAGCTATTGACATCCCCCATCCAACAAAAATACCACCAACACCATTTGACTCCATCAAATTTTCCAAAATTTGGCAAGTTTGCCTATGCTCTCCACCATATCATCCGCATTATCACTACCGACTTCCGCAACCTAACCCATAGTGCACCCCATTGCATTTGAGGTTGTTTGAATAGTGATTCGAGTCTCCTAAGGTGTTTTGGCTACTTAGGGACGATTGCTTCTTCATCAACCACCATCACCATTTCCACATAACCTTGTCCACCATACATTTCCACCCTAACTTAACCCAATTTTGTTTGAGTTGTGGCTTGTGTCTCCTAAGGTGTTTCGGCTACTTAGGGACGGCAACTTCAACTCGGACACGTGTATAGCCCATCATTCCACTTCCGCAATTGCCTAGTGCAACACCACCACCGCTTTACGCTACCACCATTTGACATTTGTCATTTGAGATTTTGAGTTTGCGGTTTTTCCGTTTCCTAAGGTGTTTCGGCTACTTAGGGACGAGTCTCCATCATCTTGGTATCTACACCAAGAACACCGCCACTCATCATCGCAAAAGACGGTAACCTCGACGACACCTTTGTATATTCCCTTGCAATTGCATTGATAACCCCCTAGCCCATTTTGCGTCACTTGCCTATCGAGACTAGCCATTTGAGGATTGCCGGCAACGTTACTTGTGCACATTAGTGATCCGCCATCCGCCATCCATTGCATACATACCATATCATCTTGGTATCATATCATCCATTGTGTCACAATATCGTTCCCGCATATACACAATTGCTATCTTGGTTTGTGTATTGTGCAAAAGTGGCCATAGAAAAAAAAAGAGAAAAAGCTTTTAAGCAAAAAGAGAGCAAAGAGCTCATGAGCAAGTGCCATACATCATAACCCATTGCAAATAAGAGGCATACCAAAATCTACATCATATGATATCATGCTTGAGAGAAACACCGGGAACCATACATACATAGCATACTTGGGATAGAAGAATATCCATTTTGCATATTATAGGTTGTGCACAAGTGTCGTATCCGCCTATTGAGCAATCGTGCTAGCGTCTCTCTTGAGTTGTGCAACACGAAGCGCTTCCGTGGATTCCACATTTTGTGCTCATTCCTTGGTTGCACGACCCCATTTATCTATCCGTGTGTGTGTTTCCGTGAACCACATATTGCTATTGGTCTACTTGTTTCGCTTGCGAATTTGTGAATCTCTTTCAACATTATTGACTCTTGCTAACATTTTGCATCAAATTTTTGTGCCACTATCCTCACCGAGCTCTACCATAAGCTTCACTTGATAGGTGTGAGTGAACAAGTCTGGTACCAATTCCACTATTCTTTCATCTCACATTGAGTGAAACGAGATACATCCTCAACTTTGGGAAAAGGTAACTTGGTATTGTTTATCTCATTTCCTACTCACCTCTACTCGAGTCTTGTGATGGATAGGCAAGGCATTTCATCTTTGGTCTACAACAACAACGACGAGTTCGATGCCATGAACAACAACTACGACGCCAAGATGCAAGCTAAAATGGAGGAGATCAAAGCCCTCATTAAGTCCTACAAGCGATCTTCCTCATGATAGAGGCGGAGGTGTCCCGTCTTTCGATGAGATGGTGGATTTCGCTTTGGTGGAAGTCGACTTTGACGATCCGACTACGAAGCGCGAGGACGCCGCCTTAGCAATCGCTAAACCAACTCCGAGAGGTTATTGACCACGCCGAGCACGATCAACTCGACCACGAGGGTCTGCTTCCTGCGAGCAAACGAAGAACAAGCAAGAAACCGAGATTGCAATCTGGATATTGCGAATATAAGATGAAAGCTTTATTGATCAAGGTGGGGTTCGTGACGCTTTGTCCGGTCGTTGAACACAAACGGCACGCGGTTGCAGCTATGGCGAACTTTTAATCTAAACAAAACCCGAAGTCTAAACGACGCCTAAGGGCTGTATATATGGGGAAAAGGAGGGAATTTCGTGGCCCTTGAGGGTGGGGTCCAAACCAACCCTAACTCTTGTTTCCCCACACATACGGACTCTAAAATAGCCTATACTTAAGTATTTCGAAATTACATGGGCCTGGCCCAATAATAAGGTGACGAGCACCTAGAATAGCCTATGGACTAATATTATGAAGTGACATCTTGTATATTTCGTCCAAGGCTTCATGCACTCCTTATGGTGGCTTCAAAGTCCTGAAATCATCACTTGTAACTCCGTTCTTGATCCCTTGCATGCCATCAACTCCATGCGTGTTCTTGCTCCAATGTTCATCCTTCTCCAAGCTAGGCCCTTCATTTGTAAGCAAAACAAATGTATCCAATTTAGGCAGCATCATATTCTCATGAACATTAGAATCATTACCAAGAAACGAAAGTACCGGTAATTTAATTGGCATGCGTGAGCTCTAGTAATTGGTCCCAGATATGTAATAGTAGGGGCTGTGGGTGTAACAATGGTATTGATGTCCTCATCATCCTCCCTTCTTGAAATGAAGTCGCCCTCGACGGAAGCTCATCTTCCTCACCCAAATAAGGCTTCAAATCTGCAATGTTAAAAGTGGGACTAACCCCAAAATCTGCAGTAGCTCAAGTTTATATGCATTATCATTTATTTTCTAACACCTTAAAAGGACCATCAAGACGTGGCATTAGCTTTGATTTGCATAAATTAGAAATCTATCTTTACGCAAATGTAACCAAACAAGATCTCCAGGTGCAAACACAACATGTTTTCTACCCTTATCTCCAGGAAGTTTATATTTAGCATTCATACGCTCAATGTTTTCCTTAGTTAACTCATGCATTTTTAAAATCAATTCAGAACGTTCTTTAGCATCAAAATTAACCTTCTTCGAAGATGGAAGAGGCAATAAATCAATAGGTGCACGAGGTAGGAAACCATACACAATTTCAAAAGCGCACATCTTAGTAGTAGAATGCAATGAACGATTATAAGCAAATTCAATATGAGGCAAGCATTCTTCCCACATTTTCTTATTATTCTTCAAAACAGCCCTAAGCATAGTACACAATGTTCTATTGACTACTTCAGTTTGTCCATCAGTTTGGGGGTGACAAGTAGTACTAAAAAGCAGTTTAGTCCCCAACTTAGCCCATAAACATCTCCAAAAGTGGCAAAGAAATTTAGTATCACGATCTGAAACAATAGTATTTGGCACACCATGCAAGCTTAATAATTTCACGAAAGAACAAATCAGCAACATTAACAAAGATCATCGCTTTTATGACATGGTATAAAGTGTGCCATTTTCGAGAATCTATCCACGACAACAAATATGCTATCCTCCCTTCTTTGTTCGAGGTAAACCTAAAACAAAGTCCATAGATATATCCTCCCAAGGAACACTAGGTACAGCAAAGGCATATATAAACCATGAGGATTGAGTCGTGACTTAGCTTTTTGACATGTAGTGCAATGAGCAACAAAACGCTCAACATCCCGCCTCATCTTTGGCCAAAAGAAATGTGTAGCAAGTATATCCTTCGTCTTCTTCACGCCAAAGTGTCCCATTAGTCCTCCTCCATGCGCCTCCTGCAACAACAAAAGACGAACGGAGCTAGCTGGAATGCATAGCTTGTTAGAACGAAACACAAATCCATCATTAAGAACGAACTTGTTCCATGTTCTACCTTCTTTACAATTCTGCAATACATCGCTAAATTCAGCATCATGCACATATTGATCTTTGATGGTCTCCAAACCAAATATTTTAAAGTCTAGTTGTGAAAGCATAGTATAACGACGAGACAATGCATCAGCAATAACATTTTATTTACCCTTCTTGTGTTTAATGACATAAGGGAAAGTCTCAATGAATTCAACCCATTTAGCATGTCTACGATTCAGTTTAGCTTGACTTTTAATATGTTTCAAAGATTCATGATCAGAATGTATAACAAATTCTTTGGGCCATAAATAATGTTTCCATGTCTCTAAAGTCCGAACAAGAGCATATAATTCTTCATCATAAGTAGAATAGTTCAGACTAAGCCCACTCAATTTTTCAGAAAAGTATGCAACAGGTTTGCCATCTTGTAATAACACACCTCCTAATCCAATTCCACTAGCATCACATTCAAGCTCAAAAGTCTTATTAAAATCAGGAAGTTGGAGTAAAGGAGCATGTGTCAACTTATCTTTCCATATCGTGAAGGCTTCTTCCTGTGCGGTACCCCAAACAAAAGGCACATCCTTCTTTGTAAGCTCATTGAGAGGTGCAGCAATTGTGCTAAAATCTCTCACAAAATGCCTATAGAAACCAGCGAGTCCAAGAAAACTCCTCACTTGTGTGACCGTTTTGGGCTCCGGCCATCTCTCAATAGCTTCAATCTTGGCTTTATCAACTTCAATTCCCTGTGGAGTAACAACATAGCCAAGAAAAGATACTCGGTCGGTGCAAAAGGTGCACTTCCCAAGATTACCAAACAAATGTGCATCACGAGAGCATTAAAAACAGCACGAATGTTCCAAATGTTCTTCCAAAGATTTGCTATAAATCAAGATATCATCAAAATAGACTACCACAAACCGTCCAATGAAAGCACGTAAAACTTCGCTCATTAGTATCATGAAAGTACTAGGTGCATTAGTTAACCCAAAAGGCATGACTAACCATTCATATAAACCAAACTTAGTTTTAAATGTTGTTTTCCATTCATCTCCCAATTTCATACGAATTTGATGGTATCCACTACGCAAATCAACTTTGGAGAATATGTGAGAGCCACTCAATTCATCAAGCATATCATCTAGCCTAGGAATAGGGTGACGATAACGAATAGTAATATTATTAATGCCTCTACAATCAACACACATACGTGATGTACCATCCTTTTTGGCACTAGAATAATAGGAACAGCACAAGGACTAAGGGATTCGCGATATAACCTTTGTCGAGCAGCTCCTGTACTTGACGATAATCTCCTTCGCCTCCTCCGGATTGGTACGGTATGGCACACGGTTGGGTAATGATGCACCGAATTAAGTCAATTTGATGCTCAATCCTCGAATAGGTGGTAATCCGGTGGCACGCCTTGTGGAAAGACGCCAACGAACTCCTGCAAAATGTTAGTGACAGCAGGAGGCAAAGAGGAAGGCACGCCCTCGAATGAAAATAATGCCTCTTTGCACACAAAAGCATAGCAAACAGATTTGCTAAAATCTAGCTCATCAATATCAGATTTGGTGGCAAGTAAACATGCACTTTTCAATTTAATTTCGAAGCAACACTAGATGGTTTATTATTAGGCTTCATTTGTCGCTCAAATTCTTTTGCCACAATCTGATTTTCGCTCTTATTTTTCTCCTGTTTTGCTTTATTAGCTCTATTAATATCATCTTTCAAAATGGACTCAGGAGTAATAGGAAGCAAAGTAATATTTTATCCTTATGAACAAGAGTATATCGATTGTTTCTACCATGGTGTACAGAATTTTATCAAATTGCCATGGTCGACCAAGTAATAAGGAACATGCTTGCATAGGTACCACATCACAATCAACATAATCAGCATATGTAGAGATACTAAAATGCACACTAACAGACGTGTTACCTTAACCTTGCCACTGTTGTTGAACCATTGGATGTAGTAAGGATGTGGATGTGGTCTTGTGGTGAGAGATAGCTTCTCCACCATCTCCATGCTAGCCAAGTTGTTGCAGCTCCTCCATCTATGATGACGCTGAATAGAACGCTCCTTCACAACTCCCTTTGTATGGAACAAATTATGCCTCTGATTTTGCTCAGCTTGTGTAACCTGCACACTCAAAACACGTTGAGCAACTAAACATTCATACCGTCAAGATCTTCAGCAGCCATGTATTGTGTCTCATGATCGTAATCATCTCCACCGTGTTCCTCATGTGTAATAAGAGCCAAAGTCTCCTCATCATAGTCACTAGCGGACTCATACCCACCATCCTCATAGCAATCATCACACGCTGAGATTTGCATTCTCTCGCAAAATGTCCTCTTCCCTTACAACGACGACAAATAATATCACTTGTGTGCCCTGTTGACGCCATGGAAGAAGAAGAACTTTGTGCAGGCCCGCAGTGTGCTCTTGGCAGATAGTGGTGGTTGTGCTCGCTTTCTTGTATCACGGTTGGAGGTGGCACCTGAAGGAGGTGATGGTGCAGTGGAAGTAGATGATGCACGTGGTGTCCATGATGAAGGTCGACCTGCAGAAAAGTTAGTGTGCACCAATGCCTGTCGATCCTGCACTTCACGTTCAGCTTTACAAGCAAGATGGAATAAACGAGTGATATTATTATAATCCTTATAGTCTAGAATGGTCTGAATCTCTCTATTTAATCCACCCAGAAAACGTGCAAGCATAGCTTTGTAATTCCTGATAATATTCTTCTACAGAATTTTTCCTTGTTGATGAGGACATGAGTACCTTGTGTATGACCAAAAATATTGCATACATGCATATTTGTCAGGTGATTTCTAGTGCAAACTATTCAATAATCTATTTATGTTATCCAGAACAAAAATACTTCACACACTTTTGTGTTTTGTCTAATTGCAGGTGTATGGGACATTTGTACAATCCACATATAAAGATAAGGAAGAAAGAGATGTTTATTTGCTGTTCAAAAAGTCCTCTCACATCACTTTTGGCCCAAGAGAAGATAGAGTCCAAGTCTCTCACGTTCTGGATTCAGATTTGGACTGCACAGACATACCTGACTCAAAACGCCAACAACTATTTCATACGGACTCCGAATTGGGTGATTCTTTTTTTGTTGGAAAGAAGATTTCATTCTCGTTCCAGCACAGTTGGAATCACCTTAAAATCCGTCCGGAGCGTTGAGTTGTGGACAAAACAATCTGACACTGCACCAAAATCCGAGTCAAACTACAAGTCCAAAGGTGTTACGTCACCTCCACTTGGGCCCATTGGCCTTGTACGACCTAGGGTTAGTTTTAGGCTGCCTTGGGACGTCCTCCCACCTCCTTGGCCGCCACCCCTTGCTCCTATGTAAGTAGATCCATCTAGTAGCTTTTCCCTTGGGATTTGTTTAGTTAAAGTTAGCCATTGCAACTTCGTACTTCGCTTGTGTCCAACGACTGCACCAAGACCGCTTCGGATCCCCACCTTTATCAAGATTTCATATATATTCGCAATATTCAGATTGCTTTATCATATTCTTGCTTGTTCTTCGATTGCTTGCAGGAATAGACCTTCGTGGTCAGTTGATCGTGTTCGGCGTGGTCAATAACCTCTCGGAGTTGGTTTAGCGATTGCTAAGGCGCAACGTCGTGCACGCACGCTTGTAGTCGGATCGTCAAAGTCGCTCCACCAAATCGATAGTTATCATCTCATCGAAGATCGGGACACCCCGCTCTATCAAGTGGTATCAGTTTTCAGGTTGCTCGTGAGAATTTCCAGTTTTCCTAGATTAGATTTATTTTCTTACCTATTGTCCAAGAAAAGCCACAAAAATAGTTAGATCTATTCACCCTTTGTCCAAGCCACTCGAGCCTTTGCAATTTTCTTTTCATTGGTTGCATTATGGAATTATCGGTTGCATCGCCATGTTGAGTTGCTGGTCTTAGTGTCTAGTTCCTTTAGAGTTTCGAGTTCTGTTCACATTAGTCACGCCGCCGCTGCATCATTATGCCTTCCGTTGTCCACCATCCCATCTATTAATTTCTACCACGCGCTACGCTACTGTTCATTGTCATAATCATAGTTGAGGTCATTCACATCTTCGCCAGATACAATCTGCATCTTATCTAGTTTGTCTTGGAAAGAGGGAGAAAAAAGAGAGAAAAAAGAGAAAAAAGGAAAGAAAAAAAGAAAAAGAGAGAAAAAAGAAAAAAGTGTGAGGAAAAAAGAGAGAAGAAAAAAATCGGATCTATCTAGAATCAATCTCGTACCTGAATTCGGATTGAATCTGTTTTATGACTGTTCAGTAAAACAGGTGTATCTTCCTCATACGAAGTCCGCTTTTGACTCCGTGAGTACTCAAATTAAAGCTAGCGATGAGCCGCATCTAAATAGTTGCAGAAGCTTGTTCAATATTTGACACCTCAAAATCGGCTTCTAAATAGGTCTTTTGCCCTCTCAAGTTCGTGAACACAGCTTGTTCCAATTTTTCGTGCCAGTTTTAGAATTCTTTGACTCCTCATATCAACTCGAATTGAGTGATTCTTTTTGCATTGGAGAGCTTGAGTTAGTAGCATTGTTTGAAAGAATTTATTAGAAAATTGGCTCAAACTTTTCAAGAGGAAAGTTGAGAGAGAGTTGTTGTATGTCCCGCTTGGTAGTTGTTTTCATTATTATCTTCACTACTGCTGGATCTTCACTTATATCTTGTTGTCAAGAGCTACTTAGTAACCTTCATTGATGCTAGTTGTGCTACGCCGTGACCTCATTAGTGTTCTAGGCTCGCGTCTCTAGTCCGGTCTAGCCTAGGACCAGCACAGCACTGTCGTTGAGCGCTTATTCAACATTGCATCTCTGAATTGATTATTGCTAATCTTTTGCTACCATATATAGCCAACCCAGCTCCACATATTTCTACACCGTATATATATCGCCTCCTCGCAATCGCTTTACACAATTTTCGGAGTTATTTGACATCGTTGGTTGCCTATCACCACCTACCGCATGGTAAGAACTTGTAAGATATTGATATTTGCTTTACTGTGAGCACTTTACAACCACATCCTAGTAGTTCATAGGAACATTATTCTGGAATTTTGTTTCTTGTTTCTACTAATCATGACAGGTTCCGGAGATAGAAGTTCTTGGACGACGGACACATCTTCACCATCACGAGAGTTGGGACAACACACACAACCACATGGTCAGTTATCTCTTTACCGTCATTTGAGGGTAGATTTAATCCTGCTATTTATCTAGCTTGGGAGTTTGAAGTAGAACAAGTTTTTAGTAACCATGGCTTTTCTCGAACTTGAGCGAGTACGAGCTGCCACTAGAGCATTTACTGGTTTTGCTTCAGTTTGGTGGAGTGTGCATTGTAAGAAAAATATTGATAACCAACCCACAACTTGGAAAGATTTGAAATATGTAATGAGACAACATTTTTCCTCCTTACTATCGCCGTGAATTGCTTCGCAAATTTGAACAATTTAAACAAGGCAACAACACTGTCCATGCTTAATACTGAAGAGTTCAAATCTTATATGCATCATTGTGACATAGAAGAATCTAAGGATGATACAATGAATAGATTTTTGGTGGTTTGAACCATGATATTCGTGCAAGATTTCAGATATTCCTCGTTGCATTACTCGGTATGTATGTTCGTGCTTGTACCTTTGAGAGACAGCTTACAGGAGGATGCATTGGGTGACTACAACAACTACTATTCCAGTTCATGCTCACCACCTCCGGTTGGTTCCTCCACCGCTGCACCTACTAGAGCAGCCCCACCTCGGATTGTGAGCGACATCATCTCAAGAGTATGGTGCGTTGTTCACGCCTGTACCTACATCAGCTACGCCTTTGCGACAAGGTAACAAGAAAGGTATTGATGATATAACTTCACATGAGAATGATGCATCCCTAGTTAACTTGAATACATCATGTGTTGAGCTACCCACTACTTTGATCACACCACCTATTTTAGAGGATTATGTTGATAATTTGACTTTGCCATGTGATCAAACAACTGAAATACCAACAATTTTGAGAGCACCAATTGAATTAACTGTTGATGCAAAAGAATCAATGTTTAATCGCTTTTGATATGACCTCTAATCTTGGTGATGATTCTGTGTTTAATGACTCATTGCATGTTTGCTTATCTAAGCATGTTGTAGCATGTAAATTTGATTCAAATAAGGTTTATTCACCAATGTTGGGATGGTTTAATGATGAACATTGTCAATCTTTTGAAATAAATAAGAGCTTCACTTATATGTGCAAACTGAGTCGCAATATTTTCATGCCTTCTAGCTCTTGTGCTAATTTGTTGGCTTTAGATTTTATGAACTATGCAAGTTACTCATCTATTCATGTGTCATATATGCAAAAATCAAGGGAAGTAAAATGGATGACGATACATATACAACATGTACACCTTGTCTCTTTTGTTAGCCACATTTCAATTAAGCAACGCCGAGGACGGCTTTATTTTCAAAAAGGGAGGATGATGAGGACATGAGTACCTTGTGTATGACCAAAATATTGCATACATGCATATTTGTCGTGTGATTTCTAGTGCAAACTATTCAATAATCTATTTATGTTATCCGTAACAAAAATACTTCACACACTTTTGTGTTTTGTCTAATTGCAGGTGTATGGGACATTTGTACAATCCACATATAAAGATAAGGAAGAAAGAGATGTTTATTTGCTGTTCAAAAAGTCCTCTCACATCACTTTTGACCCAAGAGAAGATAGAGTCCAAGTCTCTCACGTTCTGGATTCAGATTCGACTGCACAGACATACCTGACTCAAAACGCCAACAACTATTTCATACGGACTCGAATTGGGTGATTCTTTTTTGTTGGAAAGAAGATTTCATGATCTTTCCAGCACAGTTGAATCACCTTAAAATCCGTCCGGAGCGTTGAGTTGTGGACAAAACAATCTGACACTGCACCAGAATCCGAGTCAAACTACAAGTCCAAAGGTGTTACGCCACCTCCACTTGGGCCCATTGGCCTTGTACGACCTAGGGTTAGTTTTAGGCTGCCTTGGGACGTCCTCCCACCTCCTTGGCCGCCACCCCTTGCTCCTATATAAGTAGATCCATCTAGTAGCTTTTCCTTGGGATTTGTTTAGTTAAAGTTAGCCATTGCAACTTCGTACTTCGCTTTGTGTCCAACGACTGCACCAAGACCGCTCCGATCCCCACCTTTATCAAGATTTCATATATATTCGCAATATTCAGATTGCTTTATCATATTCTTGCTTGTTCTTCGATTGCTTGCAGGAATAGACCTTCGTGGTCAGTTGATCGTGTTCGGCGTGGTCAATAACCTCTCGGAGTTGGTTTAGCGATTGCTAAGGCGCAACGTCGTGCACGTTTGTAGTCGGATCGTCAAAGTCGTCTCCACCAAATCGATAGTTATCATCTCATCGAAAGATCGGGACACCCCGCCTCTATCACTTGTCTTAAGCGCTGCAATTTTTGAAGTAATTCACGTTGATAGTATGGTGGAACCCAACGAGTACGCATAGCAGTTTTCAAAGCAGCCCAAGTAGCTGGAACAGGATATAATCTACAATGTTCAGACCACCAAACACATGCAAAGCTAGTGAAAGCACAAACAGCAGCAGGAACACGCTCTCCTCGTGATATTGTAAACATGTAAATCGTTGTTCAGTTTCTAACTCCCATGTAAGATATATATCAGAACATATCTACCCTCAAATGGTGGAATATTCAATTTTAGTTTAGGAGATGGTCATGATCTCGCACTGAGGGGGAGCCCTAACATTGCCATTATTTGCATGTGGACGACCTGGTGGTTGTGGTGCTGGTGGGTGCACGTAGTGCTGATGTTGATCAACCTCATCCTCGTAATCACCCACATACTCATCATCCTCCTCGGTACCAGCAGCAGCAGTAGCAGGAGCCAAAGAAGCACCAACAGCAGAGGCAGCGGCACCAGAATTTTGTCCTGCTCAATAGGAACACGCCGAGCTCGGCCCATACTGATTCGGAAGGGGCGAGTTGTTGTCGCTGCAGAGGTGCGATAGGTGCAGCCGGCGGTGGTTGTGGAAAACGCGAGAGCAATTCATCAAACTTGCTATCAAGCTTTGTTTCAAACGCCTTCTCAATGCCATCTATCTTCTCCATGGCCTCGTCAAATCTGTTTAGCACATCTTGCACCTGTCCACTCATCATTTGCTGAAATTTATCATGTAGCTATTTGTTCGTCAGTTCTCCCAACAGTCTCGTCGCTGGCTTGTGATCCTGCCATGGTTAGCAGAATAGAAACACACAAGAATATGATCCTACTGACTACTAACAAGAGGTGGTGGTGGGTGTCACAACCGTCAAGCAAATCTCAAATTCTTACCAGCTTACTCAAAGAAGAAAGCGTGATCTACAACCGTTATAATCAAAACTCTCAAAGCTTGGATAGAGCGATTGCCGGGAGAGTCAAACGCACGACGAGATGTATGTGGAGCTGGAAGGCTTATAATATGGTAGCAAAAGGGTCAGCAGTAATCAATTCAGAGATGCAAAGTTGAATAAACGCCAACGATGGTATAAAGGTTGGTCCTAGGCTAGACCGTGCTAGAGACGCGAGCCTAGAACACTAACAAAATCACGGCGCTGCACGTAAACAAGGGAGGAGCACACACTGAATTTTTTTTCACTTTTTTTGCACTTTTTTCCTCTTTTTTTTGTTCGCAACAAATTTTTTTCAAAAGTCTAAAATGGTCTAAAACTGCCTAGCCGAATTTTCCGCACTTAGTTTTTTTGAAACCGAACTATTTTTCTTCCGCGGATGGCTCGAAGTTCGAGTCCTTCTCTGTCACGACTCGGAGTATCGCGTGATCTGGAAATCGAGAACAATGCAACAATTCTCGGACTCGGACTAGGACCGTGGCGGAGATGAATCTGTGGAACTCGGACCGGTGGCGGAGATGAATCTGTGGAACTTCGGACCGGTGGCGAGATGAATCTGTGGAACTCGGACAGTGGCGGATATATGTTGCGTGAACTCGGATTACGGATGGCGGCGGATATGTGGTGGCGATATGGATTCGGATTAGCGGTGATGATGCGGTGGTGATATATGGCAGCGCAACGGACAACTCGTGAATGTAACTCAAACTCTAAAAGACTAGACGCTAAGACCAAAGAACTTGACACGACGATGCAACCGCAAATTCAACAAAGCAAATACGTAAAAGATTATGCAAAGGCTCGATTGGTTCGGATGGGATGAACTAACCCTAATTTTTTTTGCTTTTTCGTGGACTATAGGTATGAAGAATGACTTGATCTAAACTATGAAAATCGTAAAATCTCACCGAGCAACCCGGAAATCTGATACCACTTGATAGAGGCAGAGGTGTCCCGCCTTTCGATGAGATGGTGGATTTCGCTTTGGTGGAAGTCGACTTTGACGATCCGACTACGAGCGTGCGAGGACGCCGCACCTTAGCAATCGCTAAACCAACTCCGAGAGGTTATTGACCACGCCGAGCACGATCAACTCCGACCACGAGGGTCTGTTAATCGCGAGCAAACGAATAACAAGCAAGAAACTGAGATTGCAACTGGATATTGCGAATATAAGATGAAAGCTTTATTGATCAAGGTGGGGTTCTGGACGCTTTGTCCGTCGTTGAACACAAACGGCACGCGGGTTGCAGCTATGGCTAACTTTAATCTAAACAAAATCCGGTTCAAACGACGCCTAAGGGCTGTATATATGGGGAAAAGGAGGGAATTTCGTGGCCCTTGAGGGTGGGGTCCAAACCAACCCTAACTCTTGTTTCCCCACACATATGGACTCTAAAAATAGCCTATACTTAAGTATTTGAAATTACATGGGCCTGGCCCAATAATAAGGTGACGAGACCTAGAATAGCCTATGGACTAATATTATGAAGTGACATCTTGTATATTTCGTCCAAGGCTTCATGCACTCCTTATGGTGGCTTCAAAGTCCTGAAATCATCACTTGTAACTCCGTTTGATCCCTTGCGCATGCCATCAACTCCATGCGTGTTCTTGCTCCAATGTTCATCCTTCTCCAAGCTAGGCCCTTCATTTGTAAGCAAAACAAATGTATCCAATTTAGGCAGCATCATATTCTCATGAACATTAGAATCATTACCAAGAAATGAAAGTACCTGGTAATTTAATTGGCATGCGCGAGCTCTAGTAATTGGTCCTGTATATGTAACAGTAGGGGCTGTGGGTGTAACAATGGTATTGATGTCCTCATCACCTCATCTTCGAGAAGACGCTCAAGAGCACATGCTTTCGAGCTACCATCTCCGGCAAGATCACATCGGCATCGACACCATCACCAACAAGAACGTGAAGGTCAAGAGCTCTACATCAACAACCGCTCAATGACTTCACCATCTCCCTTGGCATCTTCGCCAAGCGACGTTAAGGCATCTTCGCCAAGCGACTTCAAGGCATCTTCGCCTACGGACATACGGCATCTTCGCCAACAAGAACCCCAAGACTACGCCAAGAGAAGCTCCCAAGCTCAAGTCCGCGACTTCCACGAGCTACTACGACCTCGACATCGACCATGCGATTCCTTTCTATGGGACTCAAGAACCCGAGGAGTACCTCGAGTGGGAGCGCTTGATGGATCTACTACCTCAAGCTACATCAAGTTCGTCCCAAGATCAAGTGAAGTGCGCCACAAGAAACTTCCACGACCACGCCGACATGGTGGCTTCACACACCTTCGGAGAGCTACGAGATGAGTTGGCCCAAGACGAAGAGAGCTTTACTGGCGAGAGTTTGTGCCTCCAACCTACACGGAACAACTTCGACGCCAATTGGAGAACACCACCCAAGGATCCAAGTCCATCGACAAGTACTTCAAGGAGATGATGATTGCCTTATGACGAGCCGGCATGGATTTACCCCCCATTTGGATGAAGTTCCACTTCATGATGGGATTGCACAACGACATCTCCAAGACCATCTTCCTCGAGAACTACAAGTCCATTGACGACTACTACATTGGTGCTCTCAAGCATGAACAAGAACTCATGAAGGCCAAGGCTTCTCAACCCCAAGCAAACTTCATGCGACCAAGCTCTACGACAAGCATGAGGCTAGTACCACCAAGATGTCCAAGCCCGACGAGCTCCAAGACGATGCTCCCAAGGACCAAGCTTTGGAGGCGAGCGACAAGGTGGCGAGCAAGGATGATGCTTCCATCTTAGGAGGCGAGAGTGATGATGTGCCATCTTCGGCCTTCATCCACGATGAGAGTGATGATGTGCCATCTTCGGCCTTCATCCACGGCGACCACGACGAGATGGTTGAGCATGGGACTTTCCCTTCGACCACGGCGACATATGATGACTTGAGTGACTTGTGCCACCATATTGAGAGTAAGAGTGACTTCACCACTAGCCCCATATATGATGAGTTGCCACAATTCCCATGTGAGGAGAGCCACAACCCCCACCACTTGAGTGAGATGAGTGACTCCACCATACGTGAGTTTGAGTGCACCTATTTTGAGGGAGTGAGTGAACCACCACATAGAGAGAGTGAGATAGTTGATAGGTCTCGTGAGGCCATTAGCATTTCTAACAACTTGACCTCTACCTCTATTATGTCTTCTCGTTTGGTGCTAGGTCCCATTTATGATGACGCCACGATCCTCGATTTACTTCTGCCCCTCCCTTTGGAGAAGACGATGGCCATGGTGGATTATGATGCACCGCCCACATGGTTCCATCAAGATGATGATGATGACCACCATTTGGTCTTTCCCACCTCACCTACACCAGCTTGAGTGGAATGACAAAGGTAACATAGGTGAAGGTGATGCTCTAGTCCCACTAGTGGACATTCTTAACATTGATTGCTTGCATGATGTTGATCCACCCATTGCCATGCTTCATGCTAGTATGATTTCCCACGTGATGATTTGCCCATTTATGATGAATATGATGATTCTCATGTATGCCTATTAGTTGTGATGCCATGTTACATAGGATTTCTTGTGACAATTCTTTAGGTCACATCATGTTTGATAATCCGCTTGACTTGTCATATGCTATGCATGAGATCAACCATATGTCTTATTTGCAATCTCTTCATAGTGACTATGCATATGCCATTAAAATAAACCCAATTTGCACATATGGCATAGATGACAAGCCCATGGTTATTGGCATTTCTTTCTCTTGTGATGATATTGATATGCTCCCTTTGCATCATTCATCTCATATGCCATGCCATGACCACCTAGCTTCGGATATGCATTGTTTTGGATGTTGTCCATTTTCTCCATATGATGTTTCCGATAGTGCTCATGAGGAGACCCCCATAGTTTCCTCATACATTTTAGGAGATTTTGACCGATCCCATCCATTGCATGATCCCAATACTTGTGTGCACCATATGCTCCCCATGAATAAACATGCTTTTGATGTGACATATACTTGTTTGCTCAATTTGTGTCCCCATCGTGTCATACATAACAACTATTCTTTCATGATGGATGACATGTTCATATACCATGCCTCAAATTTCTTTGAGCATTGCTTATCTTGTGCTAACTCACACGTGCACATACACATCATGATGGATGATGTGTACATTTACCATGCACACAATTTCTTTGGTTTGTATCTCTTTTGTGTAGGTACCCATGAATACTTGTCAACCTCGCAATCCCACGAGTTGACAAAACGAGCTCTAGAGAGCAACGATGATTTGGGATCCCATGGATTGTCTTTCCCACAGCTCTCTTCGCGCAACGACTTCGCACATTCCTTCTACATGGCCCTCACTTGGCTATGGGTTATTGTTCATTACATATCATATGCCCATCTTGCCATGTTCACTTTGCATGATATACTCATTCCTATGCCTTTGACATGCATTTGTGACCCATGCTTTGCATTGCACATGATGATTGATTCTAGTACTTGTATGTGTATTTGCAAGCTTGGTGGAGATATTGTTTGTTCTTGCCATGTTCCTTTTGTGCACCATTCCTATGATGATACTTTCATCTTGATTTGTGTTCGTGCTTGCGATATGTCATGTGCATTTTCTTTGCCTATTATTTGCTCACATGACATGATTGCCATGATTTACTCTAGTGTGTTGCATCTTTGCTCCACTAGTTTGCACGACTTGATTACAATGCTCGCTATGTTGCATCACCAATGATTCATACTTGCTCATTTCATGCGGTTGATGACAACCATCTATATGCTTTGCACATGATTCATATTGCTTTGTGTCATGTATCTCCATGTGTTGCCTCTCTCATGCTAGATGATTTGCCATGTATTGAGTGCAACAATGCTTATAGTCTTGCTCTTAAGATTGCCCCCATAGCATTCTTACATATGTTTGGAGATTTTGACATATTCCTTGTGAAGCATGCTTGTATTATCTCTTTGCACCATATACCTAGTGCCGTGAATATCGCCGTTGTTGCATCATATTACTCATGCACTTGTGCTTCTAATGGTTTTGTGCAAAAGATGAGAACCATCATGATGGATGATGTGTTTGTCTACCATGCGCATAATTTCTTTGTTTTGTTTTGTGCATGTGTAGGATACTTGGACTTTGTGTCGACTTCCACTTCACGTGAGTTGACCATTCGAGCTCTTGAGAGCGAGCCTCATACATTCGACCATGCATCATTTCTACACCACATTTCCTACGACTTCGACATTGTGAAGAACGCACAAGGACATGCTTTCGAGGTGATATCATTCTATCTCGAGAACACACAAACCATGAGCATGCATATTGTGGATCATACTTCATGTGTTGCTTGCTCCATTGCTATGCCTCATGACACATATGCCTTGTGTGTTGCACCTAGTTCTTCACATATGCCATGTCCCTTTGCTTATCACATGCTTGACTTGATTGCCTCACACATGTTGAACAATTGCTCTTTCCATTGTGTTGAGTGCTACGATATCTTCACTACACCCTATGCACATTATGCTTGGATTGTCATGCACTTTCCCCATGTGTTTAGACATTTCACTATATTTGGTGTTGTGAATGCTCTTATGCCTACCATAGACCGTTCATTGAGCACTTTATGCATGCTTGCTATGACCTTGAGGTAGATGCTTGTCCACTTATCACATATATTTGCATCCTGACCTCCGATTTGCTAGCTTGTTCCCATGATATACTTGATTGTGCTCAATTTATATGCTCAAATGCCATGACACACTTCTTTGTCAAACCATATGCTATGCTTGATGACAACACTTGTTGGGTGAATCACCTCTTGAATGCTTGGTTTTGCTCTTACGACAACCACATTTGTTTTTCCAAGTGCTTCTTATCTTTGCTACTTTTGAAGGAATTACAAGACGCATGCGACATTGAGAGTGCCCATTTGGAACTACAAGATGATTTAATGCTTGGTGATCGCCCACTTCTACACGCATTTACATCATCTCTTTCCCATGGTGATTTGGATTTCGATCCGAGGTCGGATCTTTCCTAAGGGGAGGGATGATGCGGAGCATCCTATGGACATCACCATGTCAAGAGTTCGCTTGGCAAGTGACACGTGCCACATCTACTTCACATACTCAAAGGTGAATCTTCTCCTTTATACGTGCTCACTTGACCCCTTCGAGGATGGTATACTACTTGACACTTCTCCCGTGTGCATGCATAGGTATTGTCGGAGCTTCACGGATGTTTAGGAGGAGTGCAAGCGCCAAGGAACAACTACACCATCCACGAGGGAAGCCCGAAGCGACGATGGAAGAAGACGAGCTATCGAAAGCATAGCGTCGGACATCCGGGCGAGGTCGGACATCCGCGCCAGGTAGCCACCAAGGAGCTGCACCAAGAGACAGCCAACAAGATCGGCCGGCCGGACATCCGCGCCAACCCCGACATCCGGCGCCGCCAAAGCCCGACATCCGCCTTTTCTCCGAAATCCGCATCGACGACGAACGCACCAAGTTTTGCACTTTAGCCGGACATCTGCCCGAGCCCCGACATCCGGCCTCATGGCTCCTCGACATCCGCCCCAGCCGACATCCGCCTCTGTCACAAGACATTGAACGGGCCAAGGGCCCATGTACCTCCAACTCGCCCCAACTTCTACTAGCACTATATATACTTCTCCCCCTCCTCCTAGTTAGGGTTAGCAAATATGATAGCTCATTCTTAGGTGAGCTTTGCTCCTACCTCTACTCTTGAGAGAGAGAGACTACCACTCCCATGGAGTTCAAGACCTCCAGTGAGAAGATCCTCATGGATATCATCAAGACCCCTTGTGGGAAGATCCATCTAGGATATCATCAAGACCTCCTCTTGGAGATGAACCTTACCTTGTATCTTTCCCTTTGTTGTTCATGTACCTTGTGATCTTGTGTGTTTGATTGTCCGTGGATGTGTGATTTGACTTGTTCTTGAGTGTTTCCTTGTGATTTCTCCCGCTCTTCCCCGTGTTCATCGTGTTCTTCGAGGATCCCACTCCAAACGTGAAAGATCGACGCTATAGGGTTCCACCCTACATCGATGCCCTTTGTTCATGGCTTTCACGCGTGAGTTACAAAGATGCCATCCGCTAAACCAAGGAGAATAAAGCATATAGTCATTGGATTTTCTTCAATTTACGCCAAATGAGATTTCATGATCATAGAGCATCCGCAGAAAGGTACGTTTGTCCCTACCAGGGGGGCTAATGTCTATAAGCAACATAATCTCTCGAATTTCCTTCAAAAGGAAGTGCCAATGGGTTTAGAAACTTGGTTAAAAAACAGCGACAAATGATGTTATTTGACTTTCAGGGCCAAAAAATCATGCTTAAGGCTAAATTTGAGGGTACTCCGAGCCTCCTAGTGGAAGCGGGGAGTATTTTTTGGATTCAAGGGCTCGCCATGAAAGCAGTTTGAGTACTTATGGGTCCGACACGGACCAATGACAAAATTATGACCGCTTTAGTGAACATCCGTCCATTCGATGGCGGTCCTTGAAAGTACTTCATTTTCTCGCGCTTTTTTGCCTCGACACCCCCAAAATTTCTTGTCCTCTATAGAGGAGATATCGCTTCCACATATATATTGACCGATGCCAGAATGCCCTTTTGTTCTTAGCTTTCACGCTTGAGTTACAAAGATGCCATCCGCTAAAACGAGGAGAATAAGGCATATAGTCACTGGATTTTCTTCAATTTACGGCCAAATGAGATCGCCTTGATCATAGAGCATCCGCAGAAGGTATGTTTGTCCCTACCAGGTGGCTAATGTCTATAAGCAACATAATCTCAAGTTCCTTCAAAAGGAAGTGCCAATGGGTTCGTAAACTTGTCCGAAAAATAGCGACAAATGATGTTCTTTGACTTTCGTACGTAAAATCATACTTAAGGCTGAATTTGAGGGTACTCCGACTCCTAGTGGAAGCGGTAGTATTTTTTGATTCGCTACCGCCAAGAGCAGTTTGAGTACTTATGGGTCCGACACGGACCAATGACAAAATTATGACCGCTTTAGTGAAAATCATTCTTTCTATGGCGCCCTTGAAAGTACTTCATTTTGTCGTATGCGCTATTTGCCCGATAGCCACAAAATTTCTTTTCCTCTATAGAGGAGATATCGCTTCCACATATATATCGACCGATGCTGTGGACGCCTTTTGTTCTTGGCTTTCACGCATGCGTGAGTTACAAAGATGCCATCCGCCAAACAAAGGAGAATAAGGCATATAGTCACTGGATTTTCTTCAATTTACGGCCAAATGAGATTTCCTGATCATAGAGCATCCAGAGAAAGGTACGCTTGTCCCTACCAGGGGGGATAATGTCTATATGCAACATAATCTCTCGAATTTTCTTCAAAAGGAAGTGCCAATGGGTTCAGAAACTTGTCTAAAAAACAGCGACAAATGATGTTATTTGACTTTCGTACAAAAAATCCTGCTTAAGGCTGAATTTGAGGGCACTCCGTTTTCTCGGGCGAAGCGGTAGTATTTTTGATTCGCAGGCTCGCCGCGAGCAGTTTGAGTACTTATGGGTCCGACATGGACTCCGAATGACAAAATTTTGACCGTTTTAGTGAACATCTGTCCATTCAATGGCAGTCCTTGAAAGTACTTCATTTTCTCATGCGCTTTTTGCATGATTACCCCAAAATTTCTTGTCCTCTATAGAGGAGATATCATTTCCACATATATATCGACCGATGCCAGAATGCCCTTTTGTTCTTAGCTTTAACGCGCTTGAGTTACAAAGATGCCATCCGCAAAAACGAGGAGAATAAGGCATATAGCCACTGGATTTTCTTCAATTTACGCCAAATGAGATTGCCCGGATCATAGAGCATCCGCAGAAGGTATGTTTGTCCCTCCTGTGGTGGCTAATGTCTATAAGCAACATAATCTCAATTTCCTTCAAAAGGAAGTGCCAATGGGTTCGTAAACTTGTCTAAAAAACAATGACAAATGATGTTCTTTGACTTTCGTGACGTAAAATCATGCTTAAGGCTGAATTTGAGGGTACTCCGGCCTCCCGGTGGAAGCGGTAGTATTTTTTGATTCGCTACCGCCAAGAGCAGTTTGAGTACTTATGGGTCCGATATAGACCAATGACAAAATTATGACCGCTTTAGTGAACATCTGTCTTTCTATGGCGCCCTTGAAAGTACTTCATTTTCTCGCGCGCTATTTGCCCGATTGTTCTAAAATTTCTTTTCCTCTATAGAGGAGATATCATTTCCACATATATATTGACCGATGCCGTGGACGCCTTTTGTTCTTAGCTTTCACGCGCGTGAGTTACAAAGATGCCATCCGCCAAACCAAGGAGAATAAGGCATATAGTCACTGGATTTTCTTCAATTTACGCCAAATGAGATTTCCAATCATAGAGGATCCGCAGAAGGTACGCTTGTCCCTACCAGGGGGCTAATGTCTATAAGCAACATAATCTCTCGAATTTCCTTCAAAAGGAAGTGCCAATGGGTTCGTAAACTTTTCTCAAAAAAGCGACAAATGATGTTCATTGACTTTCGTACAAAAAATCCTGCTTAAGGCTGAATTTGAGGGTACTCCCCACTCCGGCGGAAGCGGTAGTATTTTTGATTCAGACGCCATGAAAGCAGTTTGAGTACTTATGGGTCCAACACGGACTTCAATGACAAAATTATGACTGCTTTAGTGAATCTGTCCTTTCTATGGCGTCCTTGAAAGTACTTCATTTTCTCGCGCTATTTGCCCGATTGCCCTAAAATTTCTTGTCCTCTATAGAGGAGATATCGCTTCCACATATATATTGACCAATGCCAGAATGCCCTTTTGTTCTTGGCTTTCACGTGTTTGAGTTACAAATGCCATCCGCTAAACCAAGGAGAATAAGGCATATAGTCACTGGATTTTCTTCAATTTATGGCCAAATGAGATTTCCTGATCATAGAGCATCCGCAGAAGGTACGCTTTGTCCCCACCAGTGGGCTAATGTCTATAAGCAACATAATCTCTTGAATTTCCTTCAAAAGGAAGTGCCAATGGGTTCGTAAACTTGTCTCAAAAACAATGACAAATGATGTTCTTTGACTTTCAGTACAAAAAATCCTGCTTAAGGCTGAATTTGAGGGTACTCTGCACCCGGCGAAGCGGTAGTATTTTTTGATTCAAGGCGCTACCGCCAAGAGCAGTTTGAGTACTTATGGGTCCGACACGGACCAATGACAAAATTATGACTGCTTTAGTGAACATCTGTCTTTCTATGGCGCCCTTGAAAGTACTTCATTTTCTCGCGCTATTTGCCTGATTGCCCTAAAATTTCTTGTCCTCTATAGAGGAGATATCGCTTCCACATATATATTGACCGATGCCAGAATGCCCTTTGTTCTTGGCTTTCACGCTTGAGTTACAAAGATGCCATCGCTAAAATAAGGAGAATAAGGCATATAGCCGCTGGATTTTCTTCAATTTACGGCCAAATGAGATTGCCTGGATCATAGAGCATCTGAAGAAAGGTATGTTTGTCCCTACCAGAGGGTCTAATCTCTATAAGCAACATAATCTCTCGAATTCCCTTCAAAAGGAAGTGCCAATGGGTTCAGAAACTGGTCTGAAAAAGAGCGACAAATGATGTTCTTTGACTTTCAGGGCCAAAAAATCCTGCTTAAGGCTGGATTTGAGGGTACTCCATGCCCGGGCGAAGCGGTAGTATTTTTGATTCACATACGCCGCGAAAGCAGTTTGAGTACTTATGGGTCCGACACGGACCAATGACAAAATTATGACTGTTTTAGTGAACATCTGTCTTTCTATGGCGCCCTTGAAAGTACTTCATTTTCTCGCGCTATTTGCCCGATTGCCCTAAAATTTCTTGTCCTCTATAGAGGAGATATCGCTTCCAAATATATATCGACCGATGCCAGAATGCCCTTTTGTTCTTGGCTTTCACGCTTGAGTTACAAAGATGCCATCCGCAAAACAAGGAGAATAAGGCATATAGTCATTGGATTTTCTTCAATTTACGGCCAAATGAGATTGCTCGGATCATAGAGCATCCGCAGAAGATATGTTTGTCCCTACCAGAGGGCTAATCTCTATAAGCAACATAATCTCTCGAATTCCTTCAAAAGGAAGTGCCAATGGGTTCAAACTTGTCTCAAAAACAATGACAAATGATGTTCTTTGACTTTCGTACAAAAAATCCTGCTTAAGGCTTAATTTGAGGGTACTCCGGCCTCCTCGCGAAGCGGTAGTATTTTTGGATTCACAAGACTCGCCATGAAAGCAGTTTGAGTACTTATTGGTCCGACACGGACTCAATGACAAAATTATGACCGCTTTAGTGAACATCTGTCCATTCTATGGCGCCCTTGAAAGTACTTCATTTTCTCGCGCTTTTTTGCCTCGATTGCCCCAAAATTTCTTGTCCTCTCAGAGAGAAGACATCGCTTCCACATATATATCGACCGATGCCAGAATGCCCTTTTGTTCTTGGCTTTCACGCCGCTTGAGTTACAAAGATGCCATCCGCCAAAACAAGGAGAATAAGGCGATAGTCACTGGATTTTCTTCAATTTACGCCAAATGAGATTACCCGGATCATAGAGCATCCGCAGAAGGTACGCTTTGTCCCTACCAGGGGGCTAATGTCTATAAGCAACATAATCTCTCAATTCCTTCAAAAGGAAGTGCCAATGGGTTCGTAAACTTGTCCAAAAAACAGCGACAAATGACGTTCTTTCACTTTCAGGCCAAAAATCCCGCTTAAGGCTTAATTTGAGGGTACTCCAGTTCCTCGGCGGAAGCGGTAGTATTTTTGATTCCCAAGCCACGCGAGCAGTTTGAGTACTTATGGGTCCGACACGGACCAATGACAAAATTATGACCGCTTTAGTGAACATCCGTCCATTCTATGGTAGTCCTTGAAAGTACTTCATTTTCTCGCGCTTTTTTGCCGATTGCCCTAAAATTTCTTGTCCTCTATAGAGGAGATATCGCTTCCACATATATATCGACCGATGCCAGAATGCCCTTTTGTTCTTGGCTTTACGCTTGAGTTACAAAGATGCCATCCGCAAAAACGAGGAGAATAAGGCATATAGTCACCGGATTTTCTTTAATTTACGCACCAAATGAGATTGCCCGGATCATAGAGCATCCGCAGAAGGTAAGTTTGTCCCTACCAGGTGGCTAATGTCTATAAGCAACATAATCTCAATTTCCTTCAAAAGGAAGTGCCAATGGGTTCGTAAACTTGTCTCAAAACAATGACAAATGATGTTCTTTGACTTTCGGGCCGTAAAATCATGCTTAAGGCTGAATTTGATGGTACTCCGTGCCCTAGCGAAGTCGGTAGTATTTTGTGGATTCGCACGAGAGCAGTTTGAGTACTTATGGGTCCGACACGGACCAATGATAATATTATGACCGCTTTAGTGAACATCCGTCTTTCTATGGCGCCCTTGAAAGTACTTCATTTTCTCGCGCTATTTGCCCGATTGCCCTAAAATTTCTTTTCCTCTATAGAGGAGATATCGCTTCCCATATATGTCGACCGATGCCGTGGACGCCTTTTGTTCTTGGCTTTCACGCTGCGGACTTACAACATGCCATCCGCCAAACCAAGGAGAATAATGCATATAGTCACTGGATTTTCTTCAATTTTCGCCAAATGAGATTTCCGGATCATAGAGCATCCGCAGAAGGTACGTTGTCCCTACCAGGGAGCTAATGTCTATAAGCAACATAATCTCTCAATTTCCTTCAAAATGAAGTGCCAATGGGTTCGTAAACTTGTCCAAAAACAAATGAGAAATGATGTTGTTTGACTTTCGTACAAAAAATCCTGCTTAAGGGTGAATTTGAGGGTACTCAAGAATCTCGCGGAAGCGGGTAGTATTTTTTGATTCGACGCTCGCGCGAAAGCAGTTTGAGTACTTATGGGTCCGACACGGACTCAATGACAAAATTATGACCGCTTTAGTGAACATCTGTCTTTCTATGGCGCCCTTGAAAGTACTTCATTTTCTCGCACTATTTGCCCGATTGCCCCAAAATTTCTTGTCCTCTATAGAGAAGATATCGCTTCCACATATATATTGACCGATGCCAGAATGCCCTTTTGTTCTTGGCTTTCACGCTTGAGTTACAAAGATGCCATCCGCCAAAACAAGGAGAATAAGGCATATAGTCACTGGAATTTCTTCAATTAATTGCCAAATGAAATTGCTCGGATCATAGAGCATCCGCAGATAGGTACGCTTTGTCCCTACCAGGGGGCTAATGTCTATAAGCAACATAATCTCTAATCCCTTCAAAAGGAAGTGCTAATGGGTTCGTAAACTTGTCCGAAAAACAAATGAGAAATGATGTTGTTTGACTTTCGTACAAAAAATCCTACTTTAATTTGAGGGTATCTGGGTTCCCGCGCGGAAGTGGGTAGTATTTTTGATTCGCACGCCGCCATGAGTAGTTTGAGTACTTATGGGTCCGACACGGACTCCAAATGACAAAATTATGACCGTTTTAGTGAACATCTGTCCATTCTATGGCGTCCTTGAAAGTACTTCATTTTCTCGCGCGCTTTTTGCCTGACACCCTAAAATTTCTTGTCCTCTATAGAGGAGATATTGTTTCACATATATATTGACCGATGCCAGAATGCCCTTTGGTTCTTGGCTTTCACGCTTGAGTTACAAAGATGCCATCCGCTAAAATAAGGAGAATAAGGTATATAGTCACTGGATTTTCTTCAATTTACGCCAAGTGAGATTATGTGGATCATAGAGCATCCGCAGAAGGTACGCTTGTCCCTACCAGGGGGCTAATGTCTATAAGCAACATAATCTCTCAAATTCCTTCAAAAGGAAGTGCCAATGGGTTCAAAAACTTGTCTCAAAAAACAAAGGACAAATGATGTTATTTGACTTTCGGCCAAAAATCCTGCTTAAGGCTTGTAAGTGCATCTAGTGCCCTTAGTGATTTTGGTGTATTGAAGACTTATAGGTTAAGGGACCGATGCGCTTATGAGTGTACACAGGTCTATAATTGTCCTTCCTCTTGATCCTCCCCATGACAAAGGCACGCTTGCATCTACAATGACCCCGAATCGACAAATCACTATATGCAAGTGCTCATGAAGCCTTTGAAGCTGTGGCAGGCCCCACTTAACCAAATTCCTCGCCAAGGAATTGCTCTATGTGCCTTGGACCGCCTATCGCATTCTAACTAAGACAATGAGTCCTATCAAAGGCCAATATTCAAATGATGAAGAAGTCGTTGGCATCATGAAGAACATGCTTTTCAACATCATTCATGGCGTTCCCGTCAACTTCCATGATTTCTTCATGAGGACTCTTGCAAATGTTCCTATGTCACCATTCGAGCTGAAGCCCTATGCGCCTTAAATTATGAGATTCATAAGGGCAAGATCTTCACTGAATTACAAAGCGGACACTCTGAAACACGGTAGCTACTTGCCTCCTATTGATGTCCTCAAACGGCCAATTTCATCATCTGATGATAAAGGCAAGGCAGCTGCTGTGATCGATGAAGGCACTCGTCCATTGGATGGTCAATTTCGCCTGGCTACATCTTACTCTACCAATGATGACTCTGCCACACATGACACTGCTGCAAATACCTCAGCTAAGCAAAATCCTCAAGCCACAGCCCTGTGGTGATGACCGATCGTGAGTTACTCCTCGCCTTCATCAAGGTTGATCGCAATCACAAATGGGTGAAGGCCATTTGGTGCAATTCTTCACAACATGACCTCAACACATAATGCAGTGAAGAAGAACCACTACTACCTTCATGAAACCCTCAACCGCACCTGGGCTGTTCTCACTCATGTTTATAGCGCTGAAAAACTGAAGACTATGGGTCTCAAGGAAGAATTTGACTGGTCTGCACCTCCTCCGAAGAAATTCAAGAGGGTCAAAGTTCCTCCACTGATGAGGACATCCATACCATTGTTACACCCACGGCCCCTACTGTTACATATACGGGACCAATTACTAGAGCTCACAAGACGCCAATTAAATTACTGTGTACTTTCGCTTTCTTGGTGATGATTCTAATGTTCATGAGAATATGATGTCGCTTAAATTGGATACATTTGTTTTGCTTACAAATGAAGGGCCTAGCTTGGAGAAGGATGAACATTGGAGCAAGAACACGCATGGAGTTGATGGCATGCGCAAGGGGATCAAGAACGGAGTTACAAGTGATGATTTCAGGACTTTGAAGCCACCATAAGGAGTGCATGAAGCCTTGGACGAAATATACAAGTTGCCACTTCATAATATTCGTCCATAGGCTATTCTAGGTGCTGCACACCTTATTATTGGGCCAGCCCATGTAATTTCGAAATACTTAAGTATAGGCTATTTTAGAGTCCGTATGTGTGGGGAAACAAGAGATAGGGTTGGTTTCGCCCCCACCTTCAAGGGCCACGAAATTCTCCTTTTCCCCCATATATACAGCCCTTAGGGCGCCGCTTAGACTTTGGGTTTTGTTTAGATCAAAGTTCGCCATAGCTGCAACTTCACAGCATTTCGCTTGTGTTCAACGACTGCATAAAGGCGCCACGTAACCCCACCTTGATCAATAAAGCTTTCATCTTATATTCGCAATATCCAGAGTGCAATCTCGCTTCTTGCTTGTTCTTCGCTTGCTCGCAGGAAATAGACCTCGTGGTCGTTGATCGTTCTGCTCGCGTGGTCAATAACCTCTCGGAGTTGGTTTAGCGATGCTATGCGACGCCCTCGCACGCCAGAGTCGGATCGTCAAAGTCGACTTCCACCAAAGCGAAATCCACCATCTCATCGAAAGACGGACACCTCGCGCTCTATCAAGTGGTATCGATTTCCGTGTTGCTCGGTGAGATTTTACAGCTTTTCGTAGTTTAGATCGAGTCTGTTCTTCATACCTACAGTCCACTTAAAAAGCCAAAAAAATTAGGGTTAGGTCATCATATCCAACCAATCTGAGCCTTTGCATAATCTTTTCTCAGATTTATGTTGTTGAATTTGCGTTGCATCGTCGTGTCTAGTTGCTGGTCTTAGAGTCTAGTCTTTAGAGTTTCGAAGTTCGTCATAAGTTGTCACGCCGCCGCACCATCATCATCGCCTCGCCATCTACCACCACCGCTTATCCGCCACCGCTCAATCCGATCCATATACCACCACCGCTGCCATATACCACCACCGCTGCTATATACCACCACCATATATCCACCACCAATCCGAAGTTCCTTGCGATTCGATTTGTTTTGGGATCCATCTAATTTCCGATTCGTGTTTCCTTGTCTCGAGTAGGTTTCGATTCCAGCAATCTTTTGTCAGTCCGTAGAAGAGGTTGGTTTCCAAAAAAAAAAAAAATTAGGCCCAAAATTTTCCAAAACGCACGGATAAAAAATTTTCTCGCTATCCTATTTTTAGGTGTTTCTAAGCGATTGAGCCAACCGTTATATAGAAAGTTTTTTGACCTGCTTCAGCTTTTGGGTTCGGCAAATAAAAAAAAAAATTTGGTCGAAAAAATTTCGCCCCATCCCGTCTTTGACTGGAAGAGTTTTGAGACACTCGCCATTATTGTGATTTTTCAAAAAAAAAAAGAGCAGCGCAAAAAAAGCAGCAAAAAAAAAGAGAGCGAAAAAAAATTCAGAGTGTGCTTTTCCTTTGTTTACGCAGCAATGTGATTTTGTTAGTGTTCTAGGCTCGCCTCTAGCACGGTTCAGCCTAGGACCAAAGACAAGACTGCTGCTGAGCGCTTATTCAACTTTGCATCTCTCGATTTGATTATAGCCAACCTTTTGCTACCATATTATAAGCCTTCCCAGCTCCACATACATCTACGCTCGTATGCTTGATTCTCCCCGTAATCGCTATAGCCAAGCTTTGAGAGTTTTGACTACAACGGTTGCCGATCACCACCGCTGCGGGTAAGAACTGTAAGAATTTGAGATTTGCTTCACGGATTTGTGACTGCCCACCACACCACCACCACCACTTCCTAGTAGTCTCAGAGGATCATATTCTTGTGTGTTTCTATTGTCGCTAACCATGGCAGGAACACAGCCGATGAGATCGATTGGGAGAACTCGACAAACAAGCAGCTACATGATAAGTTTCAAAGAAATGATGATTGGACAAAAAGATGTGGTAAACAGATTTGACGAGGCCATGGAGAAGATAGATGGCATTGAGAAGACGCTTGAAACAAAGCTTGATAGCAAGTTTGATGAATTGCTCGCTGCTTTCCACAACCACCGCCGGCTGCACCTATCGCACCTCTCAAGAACGACAACAACTACGCCTCTTCCGAATCAAGATGGACGAGCTCAACAGGTTCCTATTGAGCCAGACAAAATTTCGTGCCGCTGCCATCGCTGTTGGTGCTTCTTTGGCTCCTCGCCATCGCTGCTGGGTACCGACGAGGATGATTATGTGGAAGATTACGAGGATGAGGTTGATCAACATCGAACCACGCAAACCACCAGCACCACAACCACCGTGTCGCCCACATGCAAATAATGGCAATGTTAGGGCTCCTCAGTACGAGATCATGACCATCTCCCTAAACTGAAATTGAATATTCCACCATTTGAGGGTAGATATGTTCCTGATATATATCTTACTTGGGAGTTAGAAACTGAACAACGATTTACATGTTTACAATATCCCGAGGAGAGACGTGTTCCTCTGCTGTTTGTGCTTTCACTAGCTTTGCATGTGTTTGGTGGTCTCAACATTGTAGATTATATCCTGCTCCAGCTACTTG